>JAFVLL020032991.1:0-12699 GCA_021397915.2 Tor tambroides
GGAAAAGATACTAGTATCTAAAAAATAAGTACTAGTAGCATGAAAATAGATACTAGTACGGCTTATAGATTAAATGCTAAAACGGCTTTCCATAGCATGGATGCATCAGCGAATACGTTTTTATATTACTTTTGCATTTGTTAACACTATTGGGTAGGTTTAGGTTTGGGTTTAGTGTAGGGGATATTTCCAACATGATAGAGCATTAATCTTTAGGACACTCACCGGATATTTGAATTCTGAATGGCTGTAAAACGTACCTCAATCAGCATAATAAAAACGCTGCAATACGTGCCTGTACCAACGTAATAAAAACGTGCCACGGTCACATATTAAACGTGTGTTTTAGCGCCCCTCTCTGGACATTTCACTTTGAAACTGCTGCGAAACGTGCGGTAAGGTACATAATTACGGGGTTGCAGAAATGTATGTAGAGGCACGTATTTCCAATGAGCCTGGGTTGCGTAAATCACAATGAATGTTTATAAATCTTGAGTATATAATGTAAATGCAAATCTGAATATATATAGTCTACATTTCAATATAAATATATCTTTACTACTAGGCATGTCAGTAGGCAGATGTTCTTGCTTTTTTAAAGAAAACAGTATGCCTGTGTATTCTGTACATGTATCAATGCAGATATTCTACTATATTAATTATTTTAATTATTACTGCCTATCACATGTTGCTGCAATTGTCTCTATTCACTTCAATCACTATTTGTAAACATATGATGTTGTTGGCAATTTCCCTAGCCCTCTCAGCCATGTTGAACTGTGTAGAAAAGATGGGCATTAGCATTGTCGTTGACTGTGAGGACCTTTTGGCAGCACAGCCAGCCTTTGTTAAAGTATATGGAAAATACTCCTTTTGGTTTAGATTAGCGAGATGCACTATACAATAATTAATATAGTAAAATATTTACATTGATAACTATATACAGGATGTACAGGTATACAAAAAAGTCTTTTGATATGCCTTATAATAAAGATACAGATATTTTGAGATGTAGACAATATATATCCATATTTGCATTTATATATTCAGGATTTATACAGTTTTCAGATTTCGTGATATGCATTTATATAAGTGTTTACATTTATATATTCAGACTTATAACTATATATTCACAATTTACATTTATATATTCAAATTTACATCTATATATTCACAATTTACATGTATATATTCAGAATTATAACTATATATTCAGATTCACTTCTATATATTCTGGCTTATAACTATATATTCAGATTTACATTTACATATTCAGATTTATAAGTTATATATTCAGATTTACTTCTATATATTCACAATTTACATTTATATATTCAAATTTACATCTATATATTCACAATTTACATTTATATATTCAGAATTATAACTATATATTCAGATTCACTTTGTATATTCATACTTATAACTATATATTCAGATTTACATTTATATATTTAGATTTATAAGTTATATATTCAGATTTACTTCTATATATTCACAATTTACATTTATATATTCAGATTTACTTCTATATATTCACAATTTACATTTATATATTCAGAATTATAACTATATATTCAGATTCACTTCTATATATTCAGGCTTATAACTATATATTCAGATTTACATTTACATATTCAGATTTATAAGTTATATATTCAGATTTACTTCTATATATTCACAATTTACATTTATATATTCAAATTTACATCTATATATTCACAATTTACATTTATATATTCAGAATTATAACTATATATTCAGATTCACTTTGTATATTCATACTTATAACTATATATTCAGATTTACATTTATATATTCAGACTTATATTCAGATTTACATTTATATATTCAGACATAACAATATATTCATACTTATAACTATATATTCACAATTTACATATATATATATATATATATATATATATATATATTCAGATTTTTGTATAGTTATTTCCTGTTTGGCACCTCATAATATGTATATATGTATATCAGTCCTCTGTCGTGTGTCATGTGTTCCCGCCTCATGTTTCCATATTTGGTTTGTTTCCTGTCCTTGTTTAATTTGATTATTATTTAATTATGTCCCAGCTGTGTTGTTAACTATCATGTGTATTTATAGTCCTGTCTGTTCAGTTAGTGTTGGTCTGGTCAACTCGTTACTTCTCAGTGTTCCTGTCTGTGTCAACCGTGCTTGTCTTGTCCTGCCTTGTTTGAAGTAAAGACTGTTATTTGCTTACATCCTCGTCTCTGTGTTTCTCGTTCATCCTTGCTGTGTGCACCGTGATATATATATATATATATATAGAGAGAGAGAGAGAAAGAGAGAGAGAGATAGGAGGTTTTATTTCATAGTTTTTTCAGAAAAAATAAAATTAAAGTTCTTCTACAAATTGTGCAGCTTGAAAGGCTATTATAACTTAAAAAACTAGCAAATCAATTAAAACAGTTTATCTAGTTTTTTTTCCCCTGTTATTTTAGTTTTTAATTTTAACTACTTTTTTTTTAGTAAATTTTATCATTATACTTTTTTTTTTAAATTAAACTAAATGAAATTGACTTTCTTTTTTAAATTTAATATATGTATAATAACCCAGTGCTCCCCAATCACAAATCCTAAAGGATTCTTTGTTAATCTCTGCCCAATCCTAGCGTATTTATTACAGTGACACAGGGTTTTCCAAATCTTTAAATACAGAGAAGTGCATGCTGTGGCCGAAAGTACACTACAGTATGTGTTTCCTTCATTCCCAGCTGAACATGTACAATAGAGCATCAGTAAGAACACATATTTCCTGTAAAATAAATTACTATAACTAGCATAATGTCTTTGCATTTACTGTATGTATCAATTGAGGTGATTGGAGCATAACGAAAGGCTTCACAGTACCGTACTAAATGTGTTAATGAAATGTTAGGAAGAGTTCTGTTCACTTACACTAATGGTATCAGCTGTTATCACTTTGAAATGAAGCTTTTCTCTTTTCAGTGACTGTAAAAAGTGTTTGCCTCCATGCTGATTCAGTCTGTACACTTTGTAATCATGTTACTGTGTAATTTAACAATTTGAGAAAAATGGCTTTGCAAAGCTTCACAATGTCACACTTGATTCCAGCTTGTGTTAGAATAATATCCGTTTGGTTTTTACCACTTTATGAGCACAGTCGATTGAAAATTGCACAGTTTATGGAAATTTCAATTCCTATGGGATGGACTGTAAAGCTTGTCTAAGCGAGAAATAGTAATGGAGTGGGTGGGGCTTAGCGAAGTGTCGAGAGAAAAGTGAGAAAACCAGCAGCAAGTGAAGCGACCTGCAAATGTTTGCCTAAAACATTCATTAGTACAATATGCAAAAGTCACGAGAACAATATACGGTAGATAAATCACAATATTGCACTGCTTTCAACTCGTCGTGCATTATTTTGCTCACTAATCATACTCAGCAGAACAATATGTTTCAGGCTTTTTAATGTCAGCTCTGAGACAAGCATGCACTGTATTGTAAAATTTTATAATTACTTTTCTGAGAATACATTACCGTGGCTGTGGCGCTGAACAGAACCATTTATTTATATGACTAAAATAACTCTTTTTCTTTCTATTTCATCACAGCTAATGACCAGTGACTAATTGCCACAACAACACAAGCACCGGGGCTCACAATCACTGCTGTCCTTATCAGAAACATACACTACAGTACATACTCTCAGAAGGAGAAATCAAAGGCCCAGGATCGAGGGCATACTGGCGATTCTAGGAATCTCAGCAAAATACTGTTAGCAGAAAATGCCGCCTCAGCAGCTTTATGGACTTTTTCACTGAATGAGACAATATGAAGAAAGACATACAGCTCATTATCCATGTGACTTGGAGAAAGATCTCAGTGGGTCCTCACTTGCACTAAAGGAACGACACGACAGATGACAGTCAGTGTTGAGCAGCATGTCACCTCAGAATCAGTTATTTCAGTATCATTCATACATAATAGTTTTTTGTTAATATTTAAAATAGGATTTTATTTTTATATTATGTTTTTATTTTAGTTTTAGTAAGTTTTAGTAATTGTGATGGATATTTTGGTCAGTTTTAGTATTTTTATTTGGATGTATGTGCATGTATAAACACACACACACAAACACAAACAAAATGAAAAATGAAAGATATTGCCCTGGCAACTAGCTGAAATACATTTTAATAAAATGTATAAATAATAATAAAATAAAATATATATAAAAACTATTCTGCTTTTACATATTACATTTTATTTTATTTTATTTTATTTCAGTTAATGTTTATTTTAGGGGAATTATTCTTAATATTTCAAATAACATTTTATTTTAATATTTTCAGTTTTTATTTTAGTTAACAAAAATGAAAAGTTGCTTTGGCCACTAGCTGAAGTAAAATATGTTTTAATAAAACATATTAGTAATAAAAATAAAATAAGAAAAGAAATCAAGTAATGATTTTTGTCAATATTTAAAATAAGATTTTTATTATTTTCTTTTTTATTTTAAAGTTTTAGTCATTTTGTTGTTTTTCATCATTTTTAATGTTTTTTTTGAACATGTCTCTACAGTTTTTATTATGTTTCAACTATTAGTTATTTTATTTTATTTAGTTTTTATTTCAAGTAATGATTTTTTAACATGTTTTTGTTAACAATAGCTCAGAATGATCCCTAACACAAACCAATCAGCCTTGAAATTAAGATATAATGAATACCTATTTTTGTCAACAGAAATTGGTATGAAATGTATTTTCCATGTCATTTTAGAATAGCACACATAATGTTAGTGTTGCAACAACTGTGAATAATACATGAGCTTAGAAGCTAGATGGTTTACACAAGACAAGAGACAAAAATTGTGTGCTCACTGTGACCTAATGATCCAAAGTTATTAAAGTGCTGTGGAGACGCGTCACATGTGTCCGGTGAAGACAGTATGAATCATCCCATGGCATCTTTTTAGAAAGAAAGCGGGGGAGCACAAAAACATTGTTTTATTTTAACACAGAAAACAGTGATGCTTGTATCATATCTCAAGAACGCTCACTAAAAATAAAATGGTGTTCCTGTTTGAGCTGCTTTTTTTTTTTTGCAGTCTCTTCTGCTCACTGCATTTATTGAATTCATTTGACCAAAAATACAGCAAAATCAAATAATATTGTGAAATATGATTACAATTTAAAAAAGCTGTTTTCTATATGAATATATTGTTACAATGTAATTTATTGCTATGATCAAATCTGAATTTTCAGCATAATTACTCCAGTCTTCAGTGTCACATGTTCCTTCAGAAATCATATTTTACTGTATTTTTAAACAAGTAAATTCAATCTTGGTGAGCAGAAGAGACTTCTTTCAAAAACATCATAAAATCTTAATTGTTCCAAACTTTTAAATAGTACTTTACTTATGGCACTCTCTAGAACAAAAGGAATAAGTCAGAATAAATCAGTCAAACACAAACATACACAACATTAGCAAGCAGATTGAATGTCCAGTTCGTGTCGAGCAGACAGCATCACACCAGGAGATCTGAAGAGCAACAAGAGGAGGACTTGCAATCTGAGCTGTAGATTAATGGAAACGAAGGCTCGTTCTGTAACACACGCCGCCAGCAGCCGCCCAGAAGAGCATCTGAACGATGAAGCCTTTTAGTCAAATCAGATTTAGAGCAATTACGTCCATGACGCGCCGCTATCATCCATGTCCCAGCGGACGGCAATGGATACAGACAGCACATGTCTGGCAACTTGACTGTAATGGGACAGCTATTTAAGACATATTGCATCATTTCCCCACTGTAATCTCATACGAACGGCTAGAGGAGGTTGTCCAGGGGCAGAATGGTGAAATCTATGGGCATAAATGCTCAGTTTGTGCATCTCATCACTAATCATTCACACTACAAGGAGTTTGATTGGAATTTACCACAATCAGATGCTGTACAGAAGATATATTTTACATTTATGGAGATATTTCACATCTGAAAGCTTCCAGACCTTGTGTGTTTATGAACACTTTAGCCTTTTGGTAATCTGCAGCAGTGAAGAACATTGCTTCTTCGTTATGTGCTAACAACATCATAACGCAGCATTTAATTGATCTGCTGCGGGTTGGAGAAATGATACGAACGTCTATATTAAAGAATGTTCTGGGATCAAAACAAGTTAAGCTCCATCAACAGCATCTGTGACAGTAATTTCATTTATAGCACAGCACTTATAATGGGAGTCTATGGGGCAGAGCATTCTGGCGACGTTACCGTTGATAATTTTAACCCTTCACACAATGTGTAGCTAGTGATTTACTCTTGCTTATTAGTTGTGGTTGCATTGTTTAATTTTCCTCTGTCTTGGGTTCAAACATATACGGCTCTATCACAGTGCTTACCATCTTGATTATCAAAACACATGACTGCTGTAAAAGAGGGTGTGGCTACACTGAGATAGTCAGCCAATCACAGCAGTGGGTGTTTACTTCTGTTTCTCCAAGACTAACTACTTTTCTAGGTTGTTACGATGGATTTTTTTTTCTTTCTGTGCCAGTATATAATAGACGGTATTGCAATGAATGGGAGAATTTGGAATTGCCAATATGAAGTCTTGACACACTATAGCCAAAGATAGAAATTACTGGCTTAAAACGGCCTAAGACTATGCACAACACACACACACACACACACACACACACACACACACCTACCTACCTACCTCCATGGTCTCATGACAAAAACTTACCTCTAGGATCTTTTTCGCAAGACGCGAAATACGTACCAATAAGTACATATGACTGCAGTTTCCAACAGAAATGGACACTAGAGGTGGTAAAACAGCAAGCACTTGCAATTGTTTTCGTACACAATTATGATTACAGCTCCATATGTTTCACTTTCCAGATGTAACAAGCTTGCTCAGTAGCTCAGCCAGCACAGAATTGGACTTAGGATGCAGAATCCTTGGGTATGAATCCTGTGAAAAACATAACTCATGATGAAAAAGCTGAAAGATGAGAGTTTGAAAAACAAGCTGAAACGGAATGCTTGTAATTGTTTTTTTTAAATCACATTCGCTTTTGTTCATACTATTGGGTAGGTTTAGGTGTAGTGCAGATGGTACGTTATTTTAACTCAACGGACATTTCAAGACAGAACTGCGGTGACCCCTGCAAAACCAGAGTCACACAAAATGTACCATATGTACATTCATCTGTTCTGAGGACAAAAAAAAAATTACACTTTTAGTGCCACCCAGTGGACATTTATACATATATATATATATATATATATTTATATATACAGTAGATAGATAGATAGATAGATAGATAGTTGTTGAGCTGAAATTGGTGTTGAGAACTGAAATTTCACTGGTCTCCAAAGTTTGATATAGCAAAAAAAAAAAAAAAGTACCGTTTTCTAGGTTTATTTGAGGAAAGTACTACCATTCATGATAGCATGCATGTCATGTCGTATTACAAGTGCTCTTCACACCCGTCAGAGAGGTCACTGCTAGAACAACATGTCCCTGTGCTAGTGCTCTACAAACTCATCAATGTGCCTGTGCTGCATTGCTTTGCTTTTGTACTGTGCTGTTCTTGACGGCATGATTAAAAGTTGCAGGTGTCTGTCTCCAGGCAGGATCTGATGCTGCAAGCAAGACACACAGAGCATGATACTGTGTTTACCGAGCACGCCATTGCTCATAATTGCTGAATATGATTGGACTGGGCTAACAGCAAAGCAAATGCCAAGGCCCAGCTTTTTCGTTCTCTAGCGGAAAAAAGAACATTGAAAATGGTTTAATATTCTGATGGAAATTACATGGACTTATTCAAGGCTGCTGGTTTTCACAAGCTCTTTATCTGTGTGAAAGAAGATTCTGTAAAGATTCTACAGAAGAAGTAAAAGATTGATAAACCTCAAGGCATTTCATTGTGAACGGGTTCAATGAGCACAAACTCACCCACACACCAGAGCATTTTCACTTTGTGCCACGCAAAGTGTGGAGCAGATGTGCTGGAGCATGTGAATAATAACATGGTGGACGCAGGTGACCTTTTATTTCAACATGAATGTTACATGACGTGCAAGAAATGCCATATATTAACAGCCTTTTAGTCTTTTCACTATTTCTTTGAGGGCTACAAACTAAATGATGGAATGCAATTTTCTTTCCTGTGTTGGCTAATCTGTAATACCTGGAGTTTTCTGTTTCTGTCATCCAATTTTAAATCTTTGCTTGCAGAAACAGGACATTTTTAGCCTTAAATGTCATGTGACTGATGACCTGTCAGCACTGATTGGCTGACTGTTTACTGATGATCCTGAGGTGGTACACCACAGACAGCACAAATATAAGACTGTTACACACTTACATAAAGAGACTTCAAAAAGAATTACTTGTCAAACATCTATTGCGATGAAATATTAGCAATATATTTCTAACAAAAATGTTATTCAGTCAGAATACATGGCTACTGTTGAATGGCTGTCAACAGAGAAAGATTCTGTGAAAAGACAGATGACATTTCAGCTAACAGGAACATTTTAAGATTCTTCATATTCTGGCCAAAAATGTTACAAAATGATATTTATGCACCGTTCATGCAACACTGGACATTCGTCTTGTTTCAGAATGTTCAGACAACATTGAAAAGTTTGCAAAATTAAAATGTGATGTTTGTATAACTAAGAGGGAAAAAAGTAAAATATTTAAAAAATCTTTACATTTTGAACATTAAGAAACAATGTTTTCTTAACTTAATGAGAACAATAGCAAAACATAGCTATGATTTTTACTAACGGGGTAACAGACCGTGTTACCCAGACAAACAATGACCCATCAGCAGAGCTTAGTAGTAACTGATTACATGTAATCTGGATTACGTAATCAGTTTCCAAAAATTTAGTACTTGTAATTAGAGTAGATTAAATTTCTTCCAATTTCTGACTAGGAAGCTCATATTTACGATAATTCCGATAGCACGTGAATGCAGCATAAGAAACGATGGCGGGGAAGAAAGCATCGCATTCTGGGGAAAATACAACTGACAAAGCCTCTGTTCCTTACCCTCATCCAGAAACGGCGAGTTAAAACAGCGGCCAGTAACACAACTGCTTTTTCTGAGTCCTTTCTTCCCCGCCATCGTTTCTTATTCTGCATTCACGCGCTATCGGAATTATCGTAAATATGAGCTTCCTAGTCGGAAATTGGACATGAACGCCTTAGAGGCTCCTTGTTGCCAATTTTCGATTAGGAACCTTATTTACATTTATAATTCCGATAGCACCTGAATGCAGCATAATCTCCGTATTATTACAGGTGCGTGTCACGTTATTCATGTATGTCACAAGCGCATGCGCACTTTGGTCAGAGCGGCAATATTGCGATTAAGGTGTTTACATGCCTGTATATTTCGATTGAAATCGGCGTACGCCACCTATGTTAATACGATTATGCTCGCTGCGATTATGAGTTTAATCGCATTATTTAAATCGAAGTATTGCGTTTACATGAGGTAAAGATTAATCGCAATATTGTCAAAATCTCATTATAATCGCATTAAGAGGGTCCATGTAAACGCACTCACTGTGATAAAGGAGTAATCTGATTATATTAAATAAAATGTGTAATGTAATGATTACGTTACTGATTACAGTTTTTTTCATGTAATTTGGAATCAGTAACGGATTACAATTTGTAAGTAATCTACCCAGCTCTGCCCATCAGTATTTTACGCGCACCCCAATAATCCGTTTATAATCATACTGATGGCACAATCGGACTGAGAAGCCTTCACGTAAACATCTCTGTTGATTAGAATGAGCTCAACTGAAGTGTAATCTATTCAATTGAAAGGGGTTCTGAAATAATCATATCAACAGGAAAAAAATGTAAACGCTTGAATCTGACTATTTTCTAAGTCAAATTCAGAAATACCTTGCGTGCATGTGTAGTGCTGTGATGTGAATGTTCACATACATTTTATGCGTTTGTTTATTTATGCCTCATGTCTTATGAACTTGTCACAAACTTGTGAATATTTACTACTGTAAATGTGTGCTAAACAAGCTCTTCTGCCATAAATGTCAGCTTGCATGTAATGCACATGTAAACTAATATGCAAATCGGATTGGGTTCATATAAAAAGAACAGAATCTGAAATCAAATTGGATACATTCCGATTGATGAAGATTAGTGCATGTAAAGATACCTGGTGTTATATATTCCTTATTGAAGCATACGAAATGTTCTTTCCTATTTTTCTTCTACTTCTTTTTCAGAAACCTGCAACCTTTAGTTTGTCTCAGACCACTTGACAGCTCATATCATAGACTTTGGCTTCATCTGCAAACACTCTCTGCATTGTTTTAGCACCTGATTCACTAAAGGAATTATGCAAATAAGGTAATTATGCAATTTGCAGAGCACAAATCCACATCTTGCCAGGGCCGTCAGTAGTGTTAGTTTGTGGAGGATGAACCAGATTACCACAGGGACTCAACCCACCTCAATCCACTCTTTAAAAGACAGAAGGTGCATTTTAAAAGTTGTTAAACCATCTTCGTTATGCATGATTATATAGTTATTTTTTTCTCTCTCCATTGTTTTTTCCCTGTTGTCTGTTTCCCAGACCTGTAACCTGTTTTTAGGTGAGCACATTTTCTAGTGTTTCTAGATTGATCTAGGTGAATTGATGTCTTTTGACAGATATAGTAAGAGGCAGCTGTCAGTTTACCCCATAAAGCCTGACACATGAAATAATAGTGAGAAAAACATTTGTTGAACCTTTAGACAAAATCTAAAAAAAAAAAAAAAAAAAAAATAAAAAAATAGAGCATCAGGCTTTTATGGCTCACATAGTATGATATAAGAATATGGAGGGGAAAAAAAAACACAGCTCAATTTTAATCAGAGACTCAAATCTGATGCCTGCAATGTAAATCAATGGGATCTTTATAACAGTATAGCATATAGTTGTATATTATCAGTTGTCATCTCTAATAATATGTCTTAATAAGATGATATTTAAATGATCGAAAAATATAATGCAATGCAGTACAATGACGATTGAGAGATGAACAAATAAATGTTCCTCAAAACATTCCTGAGATGTTTTGGAGGCTTGGGAAGATCATTCCTCCACTGAGGAACAGTGAAAGTAAAGCTTCTGGAAACAAAGGTCTGGATAATCAAGTAAAGCCAAGCGTCTTCAGTGCAGTAAGTGTTCATCTGGAAATATTACTAAAGTTGTTCTTACGTTTATTTGATAAAAATCAGTAAAGATTTGAAAGCAAAAAGACACGTGAAGCACGAGCTGGCTGAAGGTGGATGTTTGCACAATAATATTAAAAGACCTCTGACTTGATAAAAAGAAGTCTAAACTACCAATCAGACATGGAGTAGATTGTGTGCAACAGGTTTAACAGCAAAGTCTGATTATGTTGATCATTCAGAGGCCTTAGAAATTTGCATATCAAATATGATACAGTAGCCCATGCTTAAGAACAAAAGAGGACAATTGAATATGATCAGCATTGACTATTAACTCTTTAATTGAAGTCAGAGTCTCCTTGAGGCGACTGAAGAGTCAGCAGAAAGAAACCAAGCGAAAAGTCGACTTTGAAATTATAGGGCATTAACATAAATGTGAAATATATGAACAGAAGACAAATGAGGGCAGCTGAGACTGTGGCCGGCCCAGTGTTCCCATGAAACTGAAAAGATACTTTATGAGTTTATTTATATTTCATGAGAGTTGTATGAGAATTGGAATAGGAAAGATGCACAAAAAAGGGAAATAAGAGGGAATCAGAAATCCTTGTTGTACTAAATTATGCACGACTACATTACAAAACGGTAGCCCACTTAAAATCTAATATGACATATTATCCAAGGAAGTCTACAGGCCAAAGTAAATCCACCTGAGGAACAACAAAAGGCCAGTTTGATTTGGATCAAAGCAGCACCCATGAGACAAACAGAAGAAAGGTTGATGAAAAAGTATCTGTCAAAACATTGTTTACAAGTTTATTCTTACCACAGCAATATTGGGCAGCTGAGAAAGACAACATGCCAAAAAGCTTTGCTTCATTAATGTCTTGATAAATCAAAATAGTCCAATATGCTTTCATGGTACCACACCTTCCTCTAACGAACGCCACACGCCATCTGTTTCCACACACCAAGCAAGGGTGTCGTGTATTTTTAAAATCACCATAGTAACGTACATTTTCACCATTCAAAAGCAATGATTCAGAGATACAATGCTCTGTAAAACAATACACATCATAAACACATCAGATTATTACAACAGAGGCCCTAAAAGGCCTCTAACTTTCCCATGATCACAGCAACATGTTCTTGTGATGTCGACACAACAAAGCTTGCTTTCTCATGAATAAAAAAAAAAACAAAAACAAAAAAACACACCACCACCAACAACTATGGAGGACCAAACCTGCATAAATTAAATATGAATAAATGAATAAATGAATGAATGAATAAATAAATATATTAATGAATAAATAGATAAATAGATAAATAAATGTGATAATAGGAAAATAAATAAATGAATAAACGACTTGATAAAATAAATATTCATTTTTAATAAAATTCATTTTTTTTATTTTCCCCCTTAATTTATTATTTTCTGCTTTTATACATTTATACATTTTTAAACATTTTTTTAAC
>JAFVLL020032993.1:0-27297 GCA_021397915.2 Tor tambroides
ATCAAAAGGATAAACAATGCAGATTTATTTTTACAGCCACCTTTGCTCATATTTACCAAGGGTGCCAATATTAGTGGAGGGCACTGTATATATGTATATGTGTGTGTGTGTGTGTGTGTGTGTGTGTGTGTGTGTGTGTGTGTGTGTCTTTATGGTTTTAGTAAAAACCTTGGTTTTCTGATCTCAGAGTTTAATTGTATGGAAAATGGATAATGTGGATGCAAAGCAGAATGTCAGATTTATATATTTGTTTGAAAAATACAAAATCATTCATGGACATGGTTTATAAAAACCTGTCCTATATATTTCAAAAGAGTAAGAAGCCAGAGTGTCACAGAACAATACAATGTTCATTAATAATTCAAATGATATAAATCTGTGCACTAAATTCAAGCTCAGAAATATCTTTTGGTGAAATTCTGTTGCAATATCTGGCTATAGACAGAAAAATAGATAGATAGAGCAAGTCTGAAATCATTTAATAGAAGAACAAACACTGTGTTTCAAAGATCTCACTCCAAATAAAATAGTCAGTGTAATACTGAGATCCACTGAAGATGTTAAAGTACATCTGTTTCTTGACTTATAAGTGCATTATAAATAAAAGCTACACAATTAAAAACAGTGAAATGAATATGATCTTCTTGGGAAACCATCTCAAGGCCTCATCTCACTTGCAACATAATTGATTCTCATCTTTATGTGGTTTGTTTTGGTGCTTGGTAAGATACTTGAGACCTTGCTTTGCTGTTGAGCATGAAATGCTTTGTGGTTTAAAGCCCATTTTGATTTCATAAAAAGACGTTTGTTTAAAGGATCTAGAGGAGTTCTAGAATCATGGTGACTAATCTCAGTCTGCACAGTTCTAGTAAACAGATACTGAAGCGTTTTATTTCAGTTCAAGGTGAGTTGTTGATGAGTCACATTGATGAATGTTAATTTTTTTCAAGTTTTTTTTAAAGTAGTAGCTATAGGTTAGATGGAAACTAACATCTCACTGCCAGTCAAAAGTCAGGACACTCATCCTTAATAGTTAGTACTATCACATTTTAAAATAATAGTCAAAGTCAAAGCTATAACTAAATCGTGGTTGCTGCTCCCTCACTATCCACTAGTATAGAATAAAATATAAACAAATAAAACAAAATATTTTTTTTTAACATGCACATACACATACATATAATAAATAAACAAAAATAAATAAATGTTTCTTGAGCAGCAAATCAGAACATTAGAATGATTTCTGAAGGATCACGTGCCACTGAAGACTGGAGTTATGATGCTGAAATATTCAGCTTTGCATCACAGGAATACATTATGGTTTAAAATATATTAAAATGTAAATAATTTGAATATCATTTTATTCATTTATTTTAAAATACATTTTAATAATATTTACATTTTTGATCAAATAAATGCAGCCTTTGTGAGCATAAGAGATCTTTCCAGCCCAAACTTTTTAATGGTAGTGTAAACACACACACTTTAGGATATTTTACTTACATATTTCTTAAAGGGGTCATATGGCGTTGCTAAAAAGAACATTATTTTGTGTATTTGGTGTAATGCAATGTGTTTACGTGGTTTGAGGTTCAAAAAAACATTATTTTCCACATACTGTACATTATTGTTGCTCCTTTATGCTCTGCCTTTCTGAAACGCGTTGATTTTTACAAAGCTCATCGTTCTGAGAAGCGAGGTGTGCTCTGATTGGCCAGCTATCCGATTGTGATTGATCGAATACCTCAAGCGTGTGACAGGAATGTTACGCCCCTTACCATGTTGAAATGCCGTGTCCCGGCGTGACAACACAAAAACAATAAAACTCACTATAAACGAGGCATTTGTTGCATTCAGTGAGGACATAATTACTGATTATAATCACTCATACGGTCTTTTTATGCATTGTGCCACGCTGCGTAAACATAACACCATGTCTGCATTTGTGATAAAAGAAACGCCAAACAAGCACTACTCTACACTGCTCAAAACTCGCGTTTGAATAGTCAGTAGCAAATTCTTTAAATATCAAAATGTACATACAGGCTGTGAGTCAGAATCACCAGACTGTCCTTGCAAAGTTGGAGTTGCCCCACTTTATAGAAACAGCCTTTGTGCACAGCTGGCATTGTTGGCTTCTTTCCCAGGTTCAGGAAATAGTCCTCCGTAAAATGCGCTGCACACACTCGAATATTTGGGTTGAACTGTTCTGGAACAGTGTTGTAAATACAACTGAACCACTGATTTCTAGTTGTGTCCTCTTTTGGAAGCCCAAACAAAGTACTCTCTCTTTCACAACGAAACACACCGTCTCGAGGACATGGCGGCGGCAGCAACAACATACCACAGCGAGAATAAAAGTTACACCTTCTTTCATTGTGTATACATTTGGGCGGTGTTATGCAAATCTTTCCACACCGTGACGTAGACATGTGGGGGTGTGTTTGAATGAGCCGTTTTAGGAAGGCGTGGCAGAGTCTTAACTTTTATAAAGAATATCTCTTTGGGTTTGAGACTTTAATCTTTGCAACTTTAAAGATCTTATATAAGCACTAACAGCTTGTAACACTCCAAAGACAAAGGAAAACATGAAATCACATCATATGACCCCTTTAATATTGTTACACACAAAAAAAGAAATATTTCACTTCTAACTAGCGAATTGCTCTTTCAGTATACTATATCCATGATTTCAAGGGTGTCATGTTCTCCAGCAAACCCACTGAGAGTGACTCAAAGTAAAATATGGCAGTTCAAAGAGTCTTGTGTAAATCAAATAAATTACAGTGTGCCTTGAGTGCTGGGAGTGCCTGAGATGTCTCTTTGACCCTTTTAGCCTCTGCGTGTGAGTGCGCTGTGCTATCGAGAGAGAGAGAAAGACAGGACAACGAATACGTGAGGAAGAAAGAGAGAGTGCAAGAGATAAAACAGCAGTGGAAGAGTGAATGCTGATGAGGGACAGCTTCCCACTTCCCAACAACCCTCTCCAGTGAAGCTCCAATCAGAAACATTGCTATGATAATCTGCTCCAGATGTTGACCTGTGGAGACCTTTCTGCAGGCATCTCGAGCTGCCGTCATAGACTACCAACACATTTACACTCACCAGGGGTCGTTTTCAGCTAGTAAGGGAACCTGAAATTCTGTGATTTAGAGCGGCAAGTAGTCAAAGGGGACAGTGAAATGACAGAAAGACTTTTATTAACTTTCCTGTTATTAAAGTAGCATGTTTAAAAATTTGAAGTAGTTCTGTATGAAAAAAGGAAGTACCATATCAGAAAACTGACATAGACTTTCATGTTAAACTTCAGATTAAAGCTTCAAACTGTATCTTCCATGGACCCCTTTCACAGACTGTGATGCATTTCCACAATTATTTACATCTAGCAAATCAAGCAAAGTTCTTTATTTTCATTTTTTATTTTTAAATTAATCTTCATTTATAATACTACACTTTGTGTTTGGTTTAAATGACAGAAAACCAGTTATTGATGCTATGGGAGTGTTCTTACGGCTTTTTCTCTTCTGACAAACATAAATCAATCTCTATATTTTTTTTTCTTTTGTAAGGTCATAGAAATGCTTTCATGGATGTTTTCTTTTTCTATTAGAGCAAATGGAAACACAAAAATTATATCCGTTGTAATTCCACCGATTTCCGCTTCTGACAGGCCCGGAAATGTGAAAAGGGTCCATTGGTTTTTCCCTTACAATAGTAGTAAAGTTACCTCACCGTGACTTGGAAAGTCATTTAAACTAACAGTAACAATATGTTTTGACAGTACATCAAGTACAAAAGATCAAGGGAAACTGGAATCTGCATCATATGACCCAATTAAAATGAGATTTCCTCTAAACAATTATGCACATCAGCTTAAAGTCTATTCCAATTTTATCTTGAAAATCATTTTAAGCTTGAAGACACTAACTTCTTATCATGGCCTATATCTAGCATCTAGATTTTTTTTTTTTTTAAGTACAATTACACCCAGGGCCGGATTTATGCATATAGGCATTCTAGGCACATGACTCTGCTCCCTCGTCCAGGGGGGCCCAAACACAATGAAGAGAGATATATAATATTTTTTTTAAACAATGGGCTATCTACAACAGTAAAGAACAAAAACCCCAGAAGACAAATATAACAACCAATAGGGTAAAAATGACAAACTTGTTGTCAGCGCTGCCCTGCAAATTTGGCCACGACGCCAGAGCCTATTAATGGAACAGTTCTCCGTTCTCAAAGAAAGAATTACATTCGATCTTTATTGACTGAACATAAGCGCTTATTGCGATAGAAAACACTGTAACGGTTTCCACTGATTACGAGATATTTTTGTTTGCTGGGGTGGTAATATATATCAATAGGGAAGGGGGGCATAAGAGGTAAATCTGGCCCTGATTACATCCCTAGGACAAATGTGACAGACACCATAATAAATGTGCATAAAGACACTCCAAAACACACACAGAGAAACATCATTACTGGAACAAAACCATAATATCCTAACACACAGTCTAAAGTATTGCACATTAACTAATGTCATCTTTTGTTGATATTACTCTAAAGCATTGGTTTTCAAACTTTTACTAAAGTAGACCAAATTTAACAGCAATGAAAAAAAGGCAGTCCACCTAAAACCCCACATGCAAATTATTTATTATTTATTAAATATTTCTTTGTTATTATTAATGAATTAGACTGCTACTTTAAGCTGATGAACATAAATTAGTTTATTCACTGAGAGGTTGAACTGAACACTTTCAGTGATGAAAAACATAAAGAGAGATGACAGAAACACTTGAATATCACAGAAAACATCAAATTAATCTTTACACAATTCACAGATTGTCGTTAATCAATTAGTGAATTAATCTGACGTCATTCATTAGGGTTTTTAAATCAGCATATCAATTCACTGGCCAATCAGAATCCTAATGTTGTTTTTCTGGAACAATATCGTATGAGAATTCAAAGGAGTAATTAATTCATGGAAAACATTTTTTCAGCAGAAGCACAGGCTGTTCCCTCTGTGTCTCAAGAATTAATTTATACCATGTCAAAAAAAAAAACAGTATTATAGATTTGACTCACTACAATCACTATGACAGCATTATTATCCAATATTGCCTCACCCACTATTGTGCCTCCTCTTGAACAAGATATAAATTGTAAAGATGTGACGTACATGTTTATAATAACAATGGAAATGTTGTGTGAGATATGATTCCTTGTCATATGTTATTTGTGTTGTTATTGAGGACAGATGCTGATCTTTAGGATATTGCATTTAATATATCAGATTCACACAATAGCCTTTCTCAGGGCAATTTAAAATGCCAGCCAACACTTGTTTCCAGATTTCTATACTAGGCACAGCAGTCATTATGACTTGAGGGGACAATACACCCCACCCTCCACCCCTCTCTGTCTGGCAGATAATCTATTTGGAGGGTTGTTTTGTTTGGCCTCGTTGCAAAGAACAAGAAATTGTAGCCAGCTGTGTAAACTGACAAGTTTAAGACCCAGCGGAAGACTGAAGACTGTGCACTGAAAGAACAAAAGTGTTTATTTATGGGTCTTTAGGACTGAAAAAGAAAAGACACTTAAATTCACCAATAAATCATTTTTGCCTGTTTTTTGCTTTATTTTACTGTACGCTGACAAGCTGCTCTGCAAATTACAACAGCTGTAGCTAATGTCTAAACACTATTAAGTTCTTCACTTTTAGCATATTTCTATGACAAGAGTATTCCCATTCATCTCAAAGGCAGCTGCTCAGCTGCCGTATGTAATGCTGGAAGTACACAACCTGGAGGCTGCCATCTTTGATTCATGGCTTGCAAAATTAGTCAGTCTATACTGAATTCCTTACAGAAGACAGGGGGAAATCATACAAAACTGTTCAAACAGAACTTTATTTTTTAAGGAAATGAATACTTGTATTTGGCAAGGTTGCATTAAATTGATTAAAAGTGACAGTAAAGACTTTTTCATTATTGCAATTTTTTTTTATTTCAAATAAATGCTATTCTTTTGAATTTTAAGAATAATTTTGATGGATCATGTGACACTGAAAACTGAAGTAATTGCTGCTGAAAATTCATCTTTGCCATCACAATAATCATTTACATTTTAAAATGCATTAAAATAGAAAGCAGTTGTAAACTGTAATAATATTTCACATTATTGTTTTTTACTCTATTTTGGATCAAATATAATGCAGCCAACATTTGATGCCTTAGGTAACTAACCATGAATAACATTTACAGCATTTTTAAAATCCATGTTAATGTTAATTTATTCATAATGTACATTCATATTTTTCAACTAATGTTAATGTTTAGAACCTTACTGTAAAGTGTTACCAAGTGTTTTTTTCCCCAATGCAATACATGGCTACTTTTGAATGGTTGTCAATGGAGAATACAAAAATGCAGAAGTTCAAGCTGTAGTTTTGACAGCTGTTGCAAAATGTCATGGCATATGGCAGACATTTGTTGACAAATAATTAGGGATATCTGGGTGCAGGTAATATGGAAAAAGATTACACATTGTTCATTTACATATACTATTGACATTGTAGCAATACAGTGCTGGCTGAAAATCAGCAAACATATCCTTTTGAAAAAGAAGCTGTGTCCTACATAACAATGCTCATGGTGAAAATGTATTTTTAGAATCCACTTTGGCTTCCGTTTCATAATTCAGTGTTCTTCTACTAAGTGTAATTGTTTTCAGAAACAATAGAGCAGTAATGTGGCCTCTTACATTCTTAAGAAAGAATTTAACTAAAAAAACAACCAAAAAATTAAGGTCACACTTTATATTTGTTCTTGTAAGAAATACAGTTATTTTGTAGAACAGTATAGAAGTACACATTATAATTAGTGGTGTTTACCAAGGCAACTGTTCCTTTTTTGTACATTTTATGTATTTTGCAGGTGCTTTTATCTTCAGTGACTTACTTTGCATTCAAGTTAAGCATTTTATCAGATCATACATTCAATGGATATTAAACCTTCGGCCTTGGCATTGCTAGCGGCATGCTGTACTCTTTGAGCTACATGATGACAGCTTTTTTGCATGCATTTTTTTTATAATTCTTTTTTTTAATGAATAAAAGTGGAGGTTGCTGTTATAACAGTAATTCTTTTTAGTATAGCGTGAATACTATAATTAGGTATTAGTCTGCCATCACACGGGTTTTAAAAGCATGCATAGATTGAGCTCTTCTTTTGTTTGTCAGTCTTCTTTAAAATAATTAGTCTGTGGAAACTGGGTCAGGAACTTGTGCCAAATTCAGCATCATTCAGACAACTTTTGAAATGTACACACACAGCAGGAACAAACCCCCTCCTCCATCTCACCTATTCTTTTTCTCAGCCATATTTGTATTTATTACATTCTGGTAAAGACCGTCTCTGTGCCATTTGTAGTGAATGATAAAACACAGAGTTCTTTGTCTTTCTTTCTGTATTATCTAACACACCTTCTCAGTTGTTGTTGTGGTCATAAGAATTTTTGTGCACACCATGAAGCTTTCTTTCCAACCCAGACTCATCGGAAAATCTCTGCAAAATGATATGTTGCTTCTTGCATGTTTTATGACACTAAAATGTCCAGTGAGTGGCATAAAAAGCATGTTCAGTTTTCCTCAAAAAAGATGAATGTATACATTGTCTCGCAGCAGTTTGAACATTAAATATCTGATGAGTGGGCTAAAAGGTTAACGCTCTATTGTGTGCCATTTTAGCTTGTTTCTACAAGTCTTTGATGTTTTTTATATTAAGTATCATCACTCACAGGACTCGTATACCCAAGCACTTGGCATTACAAGTGCAGTGTTGTACCAGGTTAGCTACCGAGCAAGTTTACTATATACGTCAGATCAAATCATGCTCTGTGGTAAATGTTGGTGTTTTACTGTCACTAGTGTGCATTTCAGCTGGAATCTGCAGTGAATTTAAAGCATAGTTAGGTTTTTGCTGTTTTTAGAGGCATGTTTATGTAAGGAGCCCATGTTGTTTCTTTCATTTGTAGCACAGGTTGTTTTATTAAAAGTCAGTCTTGTCGGTGGTGAATTCCCCATTCAAAAATACTTACACTGCAAACACAGATAATATTGAGGAATTGTTCTTAGATGATCAGATGATTATGCCAGTCACACAATGTCTGTGAAAACAGAGAAGACTTGTTGGTACAGCCGCACAAATGAGTAAGCATCATGACAAAGTAGTTATCTATGTGTAAGAGTTAGTAGGTACAATAAGACAGCGCTTAACATATTACCTTTCACAGTAAGTGTCACATGTTATAGTCATAGCTCGTGATCACTGAGCAGGGTGAAGGTCCCTATTGAGCCATTATGTGTTATGCAACTTATAAATTCTTACCAACTTTTGTTCTTTAGGCCGATATAGTGAAGTTATGACATCTATCAGAAGACAAACTTTGACAATTAGAGCAATATTTTGAAATTGTCACTAGTGTAGAAGAAAGTATTACACAGACAAATATCAGGGTTTTTTTAATGCATTTTCTGGGCATAACCTAGATCATTTTCTAGCTAACTGGTTTCTAAAATAGCACTAGTGTACAGATAATCATTAATAATAAGTCTCCTTGCGGCTGCATGTAAGTGTCAGACCAATCCAGCTTCATTTGCATCCACTTTCCGCATCTGATTGCTGATTGGACGATGAGAGGCAGCTGAAATGTGGTTTCCAGTCTCAGGAGTAATTGAACACAAATGCATCTTGACTATTTCTCCAGTTGGACTTCACCGGTTCATTGTAAAACCTTACACGTCAAGTTTCCTCAGCTGTAATCACAGTGGTTTTCGCACATACACATAGTATGTGAAGACTGCAACATGCACAATCAGGCCGGCCACGAGTGGGTATGGCAATTATGTTGATAACAATTACTCTGTGTGCCTGGGGTACTTTATGCCCTGAACGTGCACAAGTGGTTGATTTGTGTGGGCATATCAGGGCACAGACTAACACAGTGGAGGCCACAGTGTTTGCTGATCAACTACAATAAGCGCAAACCACTTGCATTCATGCTGGAGTCCTGTGACAAATTTAAAACAAGATGAATTGTGATTACGGTCACTGCTTTCGTGGATTTACCGTGATGGCTGGAGTCATGCAACTCAAGTTTAATTCTAAAACTGGCACAACAGAACTAGACCCTTGACATCCACAAAATGTGAATTATTTGGGGCATGAAAATAGATCTAGATGCCTTGAAGAGGCAGAGGAGAGGCCTTTGCAAAGGAACTATTTTTTAATGTTTATTTAAAAAATCCTTCAGAAATTATTCTAATATCCTGGTTTGGTGTTCAATAAACATTTCTTATTATCATCAACCCTGAAATTTCAGTGTTCTTTGATGAATACAAAGTTAAAAACAGCATTTGAAATAGAACTCATTTATAACATTATAAGTCTTTACTGACACTTTTATTTCAACTGTTTCCTTGCTGTATAAAAAAATATATTTACATACACACAGATTAATTTTGTTAATGGAAATAATTGTGTTTGATTATCTGCATCAAGAAAATAAAGACTATTAAGATTTCTATGACTACAAAGAACACCTCCCCAAATGAATGGGAAAAAAAATCATATAATTTAAATTGTAATATAGAATTGACAATTGTCTTGAAAAATAACAACGCAAAAAAAACACAACCTCTAAGGGTACTTAAAATAGATTTAATTTAATGTATGCAAAACAGGGACATAGGAACAATCTAAAAAGTAACACACATTATAAAGCTTATTAGCTTGGCTTATGAATTTTAATCAGGTGATTATTTGTTAAAAGGAAGCTAAGTGGTCTCTAGTGATAATAGATTAACTCTTACGACATGTACATTGTCACTTCGGCACAGGCTGAATCAATGGACTGTGTAATAATGGCTGCTACGCCCTTGATTCAAATTATAATTTGTCAGCATTTTCTTTTGATTTTCAGGAAGAAATATGTCTCTACGAGCAACATTGCTTTGAAAAATTAGATACTGATTTGATTAGATGACCATTACTTGGCAGCTTAAGACTATCTGAAATGCACTGCATAATGCATATGGACTAAAATGCCAGTTAATCAAATGTTTAAAACTGTCACTGACATTCCCTGAAGTTTTCTCCATGCTTTTGGCCTGTTGCGCATTCTTGCTATGACTTCCCAGCGTAAGAGGTATTGTGTTACTGTCTTTCAAGAAGGATTTTGTCGGTATTACTTCTGCGTTTGTGTGCTCAGTGTCTCTGGAGGATGATGGAATTAGACGTTCCACGTTCAGTCTTCCCAATTTACCCTTCACCCCACAGTGTCCGCGGCCCCAGACAACAATAATGACAGGAAACGTGAAAAGTGGTTCCAAGTGACATGAGAACGAAGAAGGCCAAAGTTCTGTACTGCACGGGTGGCACAACTCTGCTTCAAATTGAATTACAGCAAACGTACAGGTTGATTTCAGCAAACAGCACTTAAGAAGTCAAAGCAAAACATGTTGCTTATCTGTTTCCAATATGCTCATGCTGTTCACTTTGGAGTGCTAGGATAATAGCTCAGATTTCCCTTTGAGAAGCATTTCATCCTATCAGCTTATTTCCAGAACAGTTTCTTTGCATTTTATTTCATTTGAGTGACATATTCATACACTCAGGATATAAAAAGGTTAGAGGATATGACAGCTTTAAGGAGACAGGACAATATGTCTTAAGAGACCATATTGGCTGAGTTGAATAGTCATAGTCTCAAATCACTGGTGCCCTTTAAAGGCGCCCTCATCACCTTCTCTTTCACAACTATTGAAAGAGAAGCATTTTCAGCTGAAGACTGACATTCCACTTACAAATTTATCACAGACAGCAAAGTTAGCTATCAATTTTTTCACCACAAGGTCATGAGAACACAAAGCCTCTGCCCTTAGTAACATCAGCTTATACTCAAGTTCCTAGAACCACCACATAGAGTCAAGACCATGACCATAACAATACGCAAAGGTGAGGCATTAAGTGTGTGCTTATGCATCTTTTGCTGCTCAGGCCCAGACTGAACCTGCAGACTTTAATGCATTTTCTGCACTGATTTAACATGGAAAAATCTGTTAAATGCAGTGGTACTAAAATGCTACACATTGTTTTTTATTTATTTAATTTTTTTTTTGGTTCTCTACCTGTGCACTGCACATTGACAACAAAAATTAAACATTATATTAGCCTACTATCCAAACAGAAGTACAAATAACAATTTAATATTCAAATAATATTACAAGGTAAGAACAAATAGTTGATGCGGACAAGAAATATGTAGTGCATGACACACAGTGTTGTTCAAACATGAGTCCACTTTGAAAAGCTAGGATTTTTGGTTTAAATTAGATTCTGAAATAAACAGAATTTCACATTTTTTAAAGATTTGTTTATTTTAAGGTGTCCTTGTTAAAGGGTAAGTAAACAAGTAGTGAGTTGTTTTAATTAACAACACATACTTAGTATAGGTTTAAGTTTGGCTTAGGGTTAAATGCTTGTAATTATGCATAATTTAAAAAAAAAAAAAAAATGACGGCACCCTTTCAAACGTTACTAATATGTACCATTTAGGTAATAAATATGTAAACTTCAGGTAATAATATGTAACTTTTAGGTACTAATATGCACCCTTTAAAGGTATAGGGTACAAAGGTGTACCTTTTGAAAGGGCACTGCTCCAGAGACAGCTTTTCTACCCTTTGTTCTGTGAAATCCTAAGAAATCCTGAAATTTGAGTAACTTTACAATAAGATCTCTTTTTTATTACATTAGTTAACAACAAATTTAACATGAACTTACAAAAACTATATTTTTACAGCATTTATTATTCCTAAATTCTAAAATTTATTAACACATTTTTAAAATTAAAAGTTATATCTGGTTACATTATTTAATGCACTACATTGTTAAGTAAGATAAACATTAAGGGTACTTTATGTTACCCAGTGCATTAACTAATGCTAACACGAGTCCTTATTGTACTGTATATTGCATTTTATAGTGTTATCAATTTATGCAAATTTATCAATTCATCCTTTCACTCTTACTGTTAAGCTGCTAATTTATAACTACGAAAAGTGTTAATGCAAAACTGAAGCATTTTCACAAGTGGACTCTGCACTACAGACATTTTTATCTGAAGGCATAATTAAATAAGTCAGAATATATAATAAACAAACATATGGGGGTCAGGAGGTGTAGTAGGATAGTTTATACCTCAATACTGGTAGAAGAGTGACAATTATGTATGAAATACAGACATAACTTCATGAGAGCTAGCAAAGACATAACAGAATGATGGCACATGCGGTGCCGCTGTCATTATTTTTCTCTGTGGGAAATAACGCTGCCTTGAGATAATGTCTCATATGCCACTGTAACTGCAAAGCATAAAACATCAATGGCTGGAAACTCTTCCATCATCGTGTCCCTCATTGCACTGTCATCAGACAGGCGGCAAATACCGTGAAATGCAGTGCTTCAGTTCCTGGAGATAAACTGTCTTCACAGACTATGAATCTATTAAGATCTTCGGAAATGTGCACTCAGCAAGAGCACCTTCATTACCGACAGCGCTGTCTCCTCCACCCCTTCAATATCACCACCATCTGTTTATGAGACCAGAGTGAGCACAAGCGGTATATTGCTTCTTTTTTGAAAAAAATAAACTGTGAATCAAGAACACCACACAATAGGAGGCAATATTTCAAACTTAATGGGAAATTTAGAGGACAACTGAAAAGAAATGAAAACATACTTAAAATTATCTGAATGCCATGGCATTAGATGCAAAATATCAAAAGTGGCTTCTGCAAACAAATGGTATATGGCCTTTTCTCGGAATTAACAATTACCTTTAAAGTTCACTCAAAAATGAAAATGTGCTGAAAATGTACTCACCCCCACACCATCCAAGATGTAGACGAGTTTATTTCTTTAGAAATGGATTCTTGGCAGTGAATGGGTGCCTTGTGGATTGTTGTGATGTTTTTATCAGCTGTTTGGACTGTTTGGACCATTCACTGCAGAGGATCCTTTGGTGAACAAGTGATGTAATGCTAAATTTCTCCAAATCTGTTCTGATGAAGAACCAAACTCATCTATATCTTTAGATGGCCTTAAGGCAAATACATTTATTAAAAACAAAAAACTGATATAAGTACATTGCATAAGTATTCATACCCTTAACTCAGTACTTAGCTGAAGCACCTTTACAGCCTTTTTTCCCCAAGCCTTTTTTCGGTATGATGCGACAAGCTTTGCACATCTGCAATTGGCAATTATCTGCCATTCTTCTCCTCACCTCTTCACCTCTCAAGCTCTGTCAGGTTGGATGGGGCCATATGCATATTTTTAGGTTTCTCCAGAAATGCTTGATTGGGTATAAGTCCAGGCTGTGGCTGGACCACTCAAGAACATTCACAGAGTTGTCTATAAGCCACTCTTGCTGTGTTTTTAGGGTCATTGTACCTTTGGAAGGTGAACCTTCTGCCCAGTCTGAGGTTCTGAATGCTCTGGACTAGGTTCTCAATGTGGCTCTCTCAATATTTTGGCACTTTGAACTTTTCTTCTACTCTGATGAGTCCCTCAATCCCTGCCTCTGAAAAACACCCCCACAACATGAGGCTGCTACCAGCACACTTTACTTTTAGGATGGTACTCTACAGGTGATGAGCAGAGCTGGTTTCCTTCAAACATGATGCTTGGAATTGAGGTTCATCAGACCAGAGAATATTCTTAGAGTCTGAGGATCCTTTAGGTGCTTTTTTGCAAATTCCAAGTGTGTTTTCATGCGTCTTCACTGCGGAGAGGATTGAGTTTGGCCACACCGCCATAAAGCCCAGACTGGTGGAGTGTTGCAGTGATGTTTGTCCTTCTATAGGTTTCTCTTACCTCCACATATGATCACGGAGCTCTACTAGAGTGACCATCAAGTTCTTGGTCACCACTCTAACCAAACCCCTTCTCCATCAATTGCTCAGTTTGGCCAGGAGGCCAGATATAATATTTTCTTCTGCTGTAAAATCCTCACTTATTATAAACATGTTGCTGAAGACTTTCACATTACTGTCACATTAAGCGATCTTCTGAAAAAGTATATAAAAAAAACTCTTGAAGTTTATATACCAGACACACCTGTGAGTTTAGCAATTGTAATGTCCTTCACAGCTGAGCGGATCCTCTCTGAAGTCAGACCTCCACCCAAGAGACACGTTTGCTGAAAGGTCACTGCAGGACAACCCTTCAGCCTTCACTGCCTCCTTCTACAACCACTGCATGAACCGTTCAATCAATAAGGTCCTTCCTTGCAAAAAGTTTCGAGAAAGTTACGTACAAAGTGCAGACAAACTCCAAAGTGCAGAAACTCAATATTGAGTAAAAGTAAAGGCAATTCTAAAACTCTGTCAAACTGTTACTGCAGTAGAATATAATTAGTCAGTTTGCATGAAACCTTGCATTTAGCCTCTGCTTCCCTTGGAATGCATCTATGCAGTTATAATAATCTGAGTACAAATGAGAGACTGAGAAAGCAAGAAAATGTAAAATATGAACAGATGCTGTATAAACCTGGTGAAAGACATTTGGAGCTGCATTCCTGTTGGAATAGTTTTACTGTTAAAGTGATCAAGAGGTTTCTTAGAGGGCTACAAGGCATTTCTGGTTCTCCATTAGATTCATTTTCTGAAAAATCAAAGTCATTCCTTTCTGGGTCTTTTTAATTTTCCAATATATTCCAATGAATGAACTGAAGGATTGTGACAAGTAATCCTGTCATATACCCAGCTTTTTTACAATAAGGGCCAGGTGTGATATTTACATACATGAAATTACATGCATTCTCTTGTGTGATGAATAGCATCACATAAAAGAATATGAATGTTCCAAATGTTCCTTTCTGTGCAATTATCAGCAATGTATTCATTGCTGCCAAAATGTTGAATAATGCATCTGACAATTTCACCACTTACAGTATTTTGGCGTATAGTCAAAACGTGCTGCGATTTCCAAAGGGACTTATATAATGCAACTTACGTTAAGCATGCAAAACATGGGCAAAGAAATGCTCCACATCTCAGACCAAAATAAAGATGCGCTTTGTCCACGACAATACCTAATTGTGCACTCTTTCTGAAGTTCTGAAAAATATGTCTCAATCAGTAAAACTGTGTTGTTGCTTTGAGCAAACATTGAAAAAAATGGTCAAAAACACCTCAAAATTGGATCAGAAATGGCCAAGCACGTATCTAGGGACCAGAATATAATAGGCCCTGTTCCAAATGCCTCCTCAGAGTCCACATTATGGTGACGTAATGCTACATTTACAAATAATAGTCGATTGTGAAGGCAAATTGTGAAGTACACTATTCACATCAAGTACACTATTTGGGACAATTCCATAGGCACAGGTTCTTTTGACTTCAACTACCTAGCAACAAAACCAATGTGCCATCACTACTCTTTTATGCCCCAAAAATCTACCTGAATAAAAGACAAACAAATGAAAACTTGCCAAATAAATCTACTGAAGCCAGAAAACCCTGATGTTTGTTCATCTATTCAAATGAATCATTACCAGTTTCTTCCCTGCAGGGCACCTGCAGAGTTTTCTTCACCCAACAGATCGATATTAATAACAAACATTGCTTTCTTCAGTTCATTTGCTTGCATTGATATTTCATGTCAACAACGCGTTCTCACCGGGTTAAATCAAGCATGGAAAAAGCAAAAACAGCTTTACTCATCAAGATAAGCACTCACTTTCATTTGGATTTAATTAAGATTTGACTGAGAGAAGCTTTTATGAGAATTCATGCAATAGATGGAGTTTTGCTTTTAGTTAATGCAGTTTTCACAGCTCTCCATTAAAAGCTTGGACCAAGCTTTCAAAAAAGACAGATACTCAAAAGAGATTGAAAAGAGACAGCAAAGCATAGAATAGTGCTTTGACATACATAACAGTGAGGCCATGGAAAAGACCTCCTGCTATCATTTCAATGTCATTAAGACATATGATAAATATATTATTGCTCAAAAGTTTTGGGGCAGTTTATTAAGAAATTAATGCTTTCATTCAGCAATGATGCATTAAATTGATCAAAAGAAACAATACAGCCTTTTATAATGTTACAAAAGACTTCTAGTTCTTTTTAAACTTTCTGTTGACTGAAAAGAATCCAGACAAAATGTATCATGATTTCTACAAAAGAAATAAAAACATAAACTAAAAGCAAAACAAATGTTTTAAACACTTTAAAATCCAATTCATCATCCTATTATAATGACTTCTGAAGGACTCTGAAGACTGCTGAAAATTCAGCTTTGTCATCACAGGAATAAATTAAGATATATTACAATAGAAACATTAATATTATTACAATTTTAAAAGTAATGTTTTTACTGTGTTTTTGTCATCAAATAAATGCATCTCTGGTGAGCATAAGAGACATTAAATTATACTCTTACCAACCCCATTTTCAGATGTTGAGTAAGCCAGTATGAAGCAAATTACTCATCACAGATGAGGCAAAATGATTTAGTGTTAACAGTTCTCCATACACCCACTTGTGAATGATTCTATGCATCCAACCTTCAAAACATCACACATTCACATTCAAACAAATCTAAAAGAGGGAGGCAAATAGATACATGCCTTGACATCTCTCCTGTGGCTGAACAAGAGACCACAATAGTACTGTCAGTCTCCGAATGTTTTGCCCCAGTTTTGTCAACGCTCAAAAAATATCAGAAGAAGAGCTGTCACTTGTACTGAAATGAATAAATATAAGGGTGGAACAGGAAAGAATTTTTAATACAAACATATCATATATGTGCCTAAATGTAAAATTGTTATTATAACATCTCTCCCTGGAGGTCAAACACTGGTAACACAATTTTGAACAAAAGGAAAAGAAAATAAATTGAGCTTAAATTACATTTTGTAGACACAAATTCAGGTTCTACATATCAAACCTATTTCTGAGCCTCCGTTATTAAAATATGACTTAAAGCTGAAGTGTTCAACTTCTACAATGTCAAAAAACTTTCTGGCATCCAAGTTTAACATGCAAGTCAACATAAGTCATTCAGGGTCGATTTCCCCTGAAAATGTGCACACACTAGTGCTTTAAAAACACTGCGTTTGCCTGAGTCATCCATCAAACTTTGGCTCAACCAACCAGTTTCAAGCAGGATTAGCTGTTTGTCCGAAGAACTGCAGAAGTGTTTGAGAAACCGATCTGCCTGATGGTGCAGAAATTATACACATCACCTTCTCAAAAGATATAGAAATAAAACAGAACAACTCCAAGTGAGGTGTTTAAAAACCTTTATTTTATTTACAAACGGCAGAGTTTTGCAGAGTGGATTGAAAGACCCCCAGAAAGATTGTCATAAAACATTGTTCCATCAGTGAATTACAGAAAATTGCATTGCACGTAAGTCAAAAACAACTAGCATGCACATTATTCTCTGAGTCACCAAAATAGATCTGATTACAAAATATAGCTCTCAGTATAAACATCAGACTTGTTTGTAATGAACAATCAGTCTATACAAATCATCTGTGAAGAGATTCTCAAATACTTTACATTTTTAAGATGATGTTTCAACGAGCTAAAACAGCGCTCAGCTACTTTTCACATTTGCAAAAATAGATTTGAACGTCTATTGCTCCTCCTTACTGTAAATATGACGTTCAAAGCATCTAAAACGCAAGCCCTGGTGCAAATGTTTTGCTTGCAAACAACCAGCTAAAAGAAAGAACACTGTGAACTCAAACAGGGGATGAAAGACACATCTAAGGAAAAAAACAGAAGTCCAAACTCTCTTGTAAAATAAATGAATGCAGTGACTTCACAAATTAAGAAAGTGAGGATAAGAGTACTGGACTGTGACAACTAACAAGCTCCTGACACATATTCACTATAAACATTCTCCTACTAAAAGTTACACCAGTCACCAATTACAGCACTGACAGGAAGCCTGTCCTCGCCAGAGCACCCGTGCATTCAGCTTTCCCTAAACAATCACAATTCAACATGGCATCCAATCCAAACATCCCATAGTGCAGCTCAAATCTAGAACAATGAGTGAATTTCCAAAGATGCACAAAAAAAAAAAAAAAAAAAAAAAAGTTTACCATCTTCCACAGGTTCTTTGCGTATCAGGGTATAATTTAATTAATTTATCTAATAACAGGATTAAATATGCAAAGCAATACGGATAAAGTTTCTTAATAAACACAAGGAGGTGACTGCTTCTTAATCAAGACAACAATGAAGACACAAACACACAAGAATGGTCCTCTGGCGCCATCTGTTGACCGCAACCACAAAGCAACTAAACTAAAGCAGCATTCCGTGTAGCCAGTCACAGTTAAACAGTGCTTACATACAGCATCCTCCTTGGGTAAACGCGTCAGTACAGTCATATACACTATGGCACACTTGAAACACAATTTTTTGAACACTAGAGACAAGTAAACCAGATCACTGTAGCAATTTGGACAAGTTGCGATAAATTCATACTATAACTTTGGCTGTTCAAAGTGATGTTATAGATATCACTGTTTTCTTTGTAGCTAGCCAAATAAGAAATTATTTTGGGAACGAATAAAAGAAACGCCCAAAACAAACCTCTTACGTGGCACTAGATGGAAATCCCTGATTTGATCCTGTTTGTGAGACTATTGCTTAAAAGGTTTACTTTGCATGGTCTCTCACAACACAGAAAAGCCTACAAATGACCCTATGATACACACATAATAAATGTGAGGGCAAGCCATGCCAATATATTAATCAACAAATTACAAGCAATAAAGTAAATGATAGTTCTCTATATACTCTCTATACACTCTGCTTTCACAATTAATGAGAACTGAAACCAAATACAACAACATAACTTTAAAAGCCACACTTGCTAAAGGGACAGTTCACACAAAATGTAAAAAAAATTACTTACACTCATTTCTATCTTTCTTGGAACACAAGAAATGTTATGCATTTTTGGATGAGCATAATATATGCATATTCAAATCACACAAATCAGTGGAATATAGCACTTAAGTCATATGGACTACAATAAGTTTTAGAATTTAGCTTCCGTTCACCATACATTATATGGAAAAGAGCAGCATGAACATTCTGCCTAATATCTCCTTTTGTGGTTTTCAGAAGTAATGACACAAGAGTGGGTAAATGACAGCAGAGATTTAATTTTTGGGTCAACTATTCCTAGAAGCTGTTATGAGTTGTATTTGGTGTGTTTCTATATCAATCATCATTCGAACATCCATATGTCACAAGTGTAGCAGCATGCAGATCAGTGGTATGAGTTTTCACTAACACTCCATGGTGAAGGTACCCGCATAAAAATTCATGAGGCCGTTACTATGTCATTTTTAATATATAAAAGGTTTGTAAAAAGCTTAGCATTTAGATTTAGAACGTAAAACATATCGGCCAAAGAACTCAAAGTGTAATTCTGATATAGGTAGTTTCAATGTTGTTGCAGGTGGTTTATGATTACAAGACAGTAGTCGTAAAAAGAAAGTGTTGGAATTTCCACTTCCACTAAAGCAGAAGTCTAGAATTTAACTCAATATCCTCCAGTGCTACCATACTACATTCACAAGATTCCTATGCTGTTGTAAAAAAGAATGTCTTTAGCTCTGCATTAAATACGAATGAAATACCATTGGTCAAAATCTATTAATGAATATCCACTAAACAGTCATTGGTATTTCCTCTTTTTTTCTAATTAGCAAACAGACAAGGACTGATCAATGCTTTAAAAAGACCTCATATTTGAAATGCATGAGGCCGCAATTCTATTTAGACCTACACATAAAGCTGTGTGTTCAGGCCAGGGCAATTAAACTTCTGATACACACTCACTACATTTTGTTACTCTTATAGGTCTGAGTCTATTGCTCCAAAAGCGTACCTAAAGACATTTATTTAAATTTAAGCCTATTGACTTGAGTGACATGATATTTAGACAATAAAAATCAAGAGTAAAACAAAATAAATCTGTAAAAATGAATGTCGTCTTCAAGTAAGGGCACCAGACCAAACAAGGTACGGTGTATGCGAACAAGATTCTAATATCACAACAAAAAAAGCATTTTAGCAATGTACGTTTCAGCATACAAATCCTCCTAGGAAACCCGTAATAGTGTCTGATCTTTATCCCCAGCACCAATCTCATGATAAACACACTGAAATATTGTCATATAAACATGCAGACACATATAATTAACTTGTCTTCATCGAAAGTAGGCCTGTAGCTGAAGTCACTTGATAATGCAACGTCGGCTGAATGGTGAAAAGAATGGCCAGTGCAACCTGAGGATGTTTTGCATCCACCGAGTTCTTCCACGCACCACCTCACAGAGGCTGTGAATTTTCATACCTGTTCTCCAGCAGTCCCTCGCTCTCCTGGTGAAACCAGCAGCAAAACAGCCATTCCTTTTCAAATGGCTGGAGAGAAGGAATGGATGAAATGCAGGATGGAGGTATGGATGGATCAGGAGCAGATGGATCCAGGCGTGGAGGTCAGGGTGCAGACGGGTGTGGGAAAACCGTAAAAGAGCGGATCAGTCATGGGGAAGATGAGGAGGAAGAAGAGAACGACCCCCAGCACGTAGAAGGAGAGAATGGTGAGGCGGTGCGGGTGGTCCAGGGCCGTGCTGAGAGCTGGAAAACCCATGTAGTTGCAGAAGGAGTGGCACAGCACAGGACCCACCAAATGACCTACAGACACATACATAGAGTTGCAGTTATTTCTTTGTATACTGTTACAGTTTGTTTGCTACAAATCTAGTTGAATCAGAACAACAATGAGAATTGTCTCTGAGAGTTTCAGGTCTGTCAATACAATTTCCTGGTCACATTTCACCCAAAAGACAAAAAAAATAAGAGAACAAAGACAATTTTTGTTAAATTGTGATATTATTTTCATGACAGTTGACTTAATTCCTTCCCTAATTATCATTACTGTCTGCAATACAGCCTAAAAATAACTCAAAAATCCCACAGACTTACATTAAACGTAAAGCTCTTAAAATTACTTAGAACTTAAAAAAATCTTCAAACCTCAAGCTTTTCAAACTACTTTTTCAAACCTTTGTAGCTATGCTTTCTTAAGCAAACTTAATCTGGTTTACATTATGAATATATTTATATATGGACAATGATATTTTAATAAAAGTCACAGAAAGGCAAAGCACAAATATAGTACAATATAAAAAATACAATACAATTTAAATATTTTTTTTGCGCATTGCAGTCATGAGCCAGTTTTTTTTTTTTTTGGCATTATGGAAATATGAACTGGGAAGTCAATGTGCAATACAAAGTCACAATACAAAAATTATCTTAGTGGTTACTATTAATATTTTTAAAGCAAAACTTTTTTATTTTAGCATTTTTTAGCCCTCTTGTGGAGTAGTGCATGCATCAGTAGTATTAAAGATAATAGACGCACCTGTCCTGATGAATATAAAGGCTGTATAAGCTCCAAATACTGCAGTGTAGGAGAACTGGAACACTGAAAAATATACAAACAAACAAAGACATGAGTAATTATATCTCACAGGCGGCACTCCTCACACTAAAGATGACAGTAAACTAATGACTCGATTACCTGCAGAGAGGAAAATCCCTGAGACAGTGCCCTGTCTGAACCGCAGGAGCTCAATTACATGGTGAAAATGAGCTGCAGTCACATGCAAACAGAGAGAGAGAGAGAAAGAAGAAAAGGTTACCATAACAATAATGGTCTACAAAGCAATGTAAATTAAATTATAAACAGTCTTGTTTTTCTTGAGCAAGTCAGTGGTCAGTCATTCCGTTAATACAGAGGTGATATTTTCTGTCAAATAAGACTTGAGTAGGTTGATTTTCAGCTATTTTTAGAGAACCGCATGAAATGCTTGGGTTACCAATTACCAGATATCCAGGTAGTGCCAAGTATCAACAATAATTTCCCAGGAGAGTATCCCAAGAGTTCTTTTTCAAATCTGTTTTTAATATTTGCTATTATCGCAGTAACCTTTATTACATTAGTTGCCATGAAATGAAAATTCAATCTATCTGGTAAATGCTTGTTATAGATCTTATTGTGAATGATTCATCCATGCATGTATAAAATGTTTAATCAAAATGTCATAACTGAACCTTCCAGGAAAAGTTACGTATATGGAAGAAAATATATATCACTACTACCATTTCATCGCAACTTTGAATTAGTTTGGAAGACAGCAGAAAAACTGTGGTATCTACAAAAGTAGCCTAACACAATGGGTCTTATTCACTATCCACGTGCATGCACAAATTTGTGAATGAAGTCTGCATACAAACAACACATGCAGCTTTAGAGAGTGTTATATATGACCCTGGACCACAAAACCAGTCATAAGTGTCAATTTTTCATTGATGTATGGTTTATTAGGATAGGACACTATTTGGCCGAGATACAACTATTTGAAAATCTGGAATCTGAGGGTGCAAAAAAAAAAAATCAAAATACTGAGAAAATCGCCTTTAAAGTTGCCCAAATGAAGTTCTTAGCAATGCATTTTACTAATCAAAAATTAAGTTTTAATATATTTACGGTAAGAAATTTACTAAATATCTTCATGGAACATGATCTTTACTTAATATCCTAATGATTTTTGGCATAAAAGAAAAATGGATAATTTTGACCCAAACAATGTATTTTTGGCTATTGCAATGGATAATTTTGACCCAAACAATGTATTTTTGGCTATTGCTACAAATATACCCCAGCGACTTAAGACTGGTTTTGTGGTCCAGGGTCACATATGTTTGTTGAGTGACGAAAGGCTGAAATTCAAAAGTTTTGTGGAAAACCCATATATCGACATAATGGGTGAGGGGGTCAGTCATTTAAATTACGCTATGCTAATTAAGGTTAAAAACAAATTCTTGTGTGTACGTTAGGGCTGGGCGATATATCTCATGCGATATGCATGCGCATCTCGTCAGTAAAGCCGGTTCCTTGAATAGCGGTAAATCTCCATCACCTGTTTTCAAATAGAGCGGCGTTTAATACACGGAGCCGTAGATCACTGACAAGCTACGCAATATCGCGTTCATTATTGCAGATGAATTGCCTTCGATAATGAACGCGATATTGCGTAGCTTGTCAGTGAACTAAGGCTCTGTGTATTAAATGCCGCTCCATTTGAAAACAGGTGATGGAGATTTACCACTAATCAAGGAACCGGCTTTACTGACGAGATGCGCATGCATATCGCATGAGATATATCACCCAGCCCTAGTGTACATATGTGTTGCAAATTATGAGGAAATTTTATGAGACAAAGTGTCCTTAAATACGAATAATACACAGAATTATTAGTCAACGAAAGCAAATGTCTACACAGTTACTTGTAAAAAAAAACATATTCCAGATTTGCACAGGCTTGGAGACATCAGCCAAAAAAGTAACATTAAGATGTGTATCAAGAATGCAAAGAGTCAACTTTGATTTCTTGTTGACTTCAAGACTTAATGTAAAAAAGCAGGATGGAGTAAAAACAAATAACTGATGCATTTACCCCAACCTGTATCAAAGCAAATGGCACGTCACCACTCACCAACACCAAAGAAGAGTGGACATGTGAAGATTGCGGTGGAGGGGCCTGCACAGGGTACTAGCATGGGAAGCATGCATGCCCGAAAAACCAACTCCTCTGTCAATGGCGCCACAACCTGGTTCCTCAGCCAGCGCATGTCACTCAGACACAGCGACCAGAAGCAAGGGTCTGTAAAGACATAACAGACCAATCACGTTTACAACAACACTGACACTGAAGCCAATCTGATTCTTTTACAGCAACAAAAATCAATCTAGCTGATTTATTTGGCATAACATGAAGATACACATTCACTTCCCAAATTATTTGGCTAACACTTATTGTTTGCCTATAATAATTTAGCATAATGACAGCTCACTAACAGATTATTTAAATCCCAAAATAGCTTTATAATTAGAGAGATTCACTGGAGAAATCACTAGAATTGGAAAAGGCTGCTTACCGACTACAACTTTCATCCCATCAATGAAACCCCAGGGGCAATCCATGGCTAGCTGGATCAGAGGACCCAGAAAGAGCACCTGAGAGAAAACAAGAGTAATAAAATAATCAAATATAACACACAAAACCTAACCAACAGAAAGACTCTTCTACAATCTGAAGTTTCTTAGAATATTAAATTTTGATAATGTGTTGCTTTAGGTTGAAGATAAACAGTGTTTGTTTTCCAATATTTAAAAAACACCAAGTACAGATTTAGTCCTTCACTAACCATAGTCAATAGCAGCGGAAGAATGATAGCAGGAATAAGACCCTCCAACCGGATCCCCATAAGGGCCAGTAACGAGGGACCAGGCTATAGGAGAAATCAAACAAATATGAGTAAGTCTGGTGTTCTCCATCAAATAAGGTTAAACACATTGGCAAAAACAAATTGCAAAATGCTTCACAACTAAACTGTATGATGCAGTGAGATCTAGGACAACGTATCAAATAGAGCACGGTAAACACATACAGCAAACAACAGTAAGGACTAGACGTGTGTTGCAGTAAACTAACCTGGATGCCTGTGAAATCTTTCCATGCCCACACAAACACTGGAGACAGAGCGGAGACAATCAGTACACTGGTGAAGCGCCTCTTTATCACTGCAGGATGATCCCTGTTAGTGCAAACAACCATTGTTAAATGCATTATACAGTAACAAGTTTGCATCTTGCCACCAGTTTGTTACATAAAACAAGACAAATCTATAAACAGTGGGGGAGGGGGGAATCAGACAGGCTGACACTAGGGCTGCTACAACAAAATATGAATAATTAATACAAATTATAAAATAAATGAAAATAAAATCCATAATATTTTATCCTGATTGTTTACTTTTTTAGGATTTAATTAATTATTAGTTTTTCCATCAACTTACTAATATTTCTTGCACTTCATGTTGCTGATGTCAAAGAATGGAAACATTTTGTGCTGAAAAATAGTTCCAAACGTACCATCTGATCAATATTTTTAACGCTCGATTTGAAAAGCATTTTAAAACATTCGATTCGAATTTCGAATAGTATTTTTTAGAAAAATATTCCACTCAAGCAATACTGGACGTTCGCCTCAAGCTGCATTAGAACATTCGACTCAAACGTTATTTTAACATTTTTAAACAATGCATTTGGTTCAGCATTCGCTTGAAACAATGTTTTTTCGAACATTAGATTTAAACAACATACTGTACGCGTCGAATCTGTCGTTACAACGCTGTCTAGGTAGGGAGCTCGCTAGGTTTTGTGACACAGCCAAAGACTGTGAAAAATACCTTGGTAAATCGCTTTTCCAAACGTATAAACTTCCAACATAGGAGCACGCAAGCAGCAGACAGAAGAGAATTGACACCCAGCAAAGTCCATCAGGAACAGACGCCACATTAGCATGGAGTTGACCTGAATAAAAACTTGCCATCAAATCATCGTCGTCGTTCATGGCGAGACCGACAGAGGCTAAAAACTACTAGACGCGCTAAAAAACTGCAGGTATGGGTGACACATTAAACACCACACACAAGTAATTTTGTTTTTGTCCTAGATAAGTGTGTATGTCCACAATGGAGGTACTCTAAAGAAGCTGAGAGGAGACTGTTTTGGCGCCACAGAATGACGCCATCAACGTGAGACGGTCCTGACACCGGCCCATATTTCCATTCACAACTCACGACAGCTGCTGATGTTGAATGGGGAGAAGAAAAATGACGGTCAATGCATTGCAGGACTGGATGGTAGAGAAGCGTGTGGTTGCTGATAGTTTCACTCTAACCTTACAAGATGTAATGTACGGAATAACCAAAGAGTGCTCTGTTTTGTAAGACTTGATTAATATTATCATATATTATTAGCAAAATATTTTATACATAAATGTCGATATTTTAAAATACTTTTCAGATGCCCTTAGTAAAATGAAAAATCCAAAGGCAGTAAAACTGTTTAATTTGTTTATATTATATAATTTGTTGTAAGTATATTTTCTTTATATTTTTATTATTATAATTATTTTCTTTTCGTTCTTGTTTTTTGTTTCTTATTTTTATATTTTATTATGTTTTTTGGAATATTTTGTAATACAATTTGTCTGGAATTAATATTGTTCGATTGTGTTGAGCCTTCCATAACAGATTCTTTTTTGAATACTAATTAAGGCCATTTTGTTGTACTCAGATTTTGTACTCAATAAAATTAAAAAATTAAAAAAAAAATGACGGTCAATTTATGAAACACATAATGGCCCATTGAGACGCTCTAACCATTACAGCTGGTTAGAGCACCTTATGGATACAATAAATTCTTCCCACTAGATAGATAGATAGATAAACAGAAATACAAACATAGATAGATAGACAGATAGACAGACAGACAGACAGACAGACAGATAGATAGATAGATAGATAGATAGATAGAGAGAGAGATAGCTAGATGATAGATAGATAGACAGACAGACAGACAGATAGATAGATAGTTAGCTAGATGATAGACAGACAGACAGACAGACAGACAGATAGATAGATAGATAGATAGATAGATAGATAGATAGATTTGTATTCTTATGTGAACGTTTTATTTTGTAAACATGTCTCAAATACATATTGTTAATAATAGCTTTAAGTAACCTAATTTTGAATAGGCTATATATACTTGATCTATCTATCTATCTATCTATCTATCTATGTGTATTTCTGTTTATCTCTATCTATCTATCTATCTATCTATCTATCTATCTATCTATCTATCTATCTATCTATGTATCATCTAGCTAACTATCTATCTATCTATCATCTAGCTAACTATCTATCTATCTATCTATCTATCTATCTATCTGTCTGTCTGTCTATCTATCTATCTATCTATCTATCTATCTGTTTGTATTTCTGTTTATCTATCTATCTATCTATCTATCTGTATTTCTGTTTATCTATGTATCTATCTATCATCTAGCTAACTATCTATCTATCTATCTATCTGTCTGTCTGTCTGTCTGTCTGTATTTCTATCTATCTATCATCTAGCTAACTATCTATCTATCTATCTATCTATCTATCTGTATTTCTGTTTATCTATCTATCTATCTATCTATCTGTATTTCTGTTTATCTATCTATCTATCTATCATCTAGCTAACTATCTATCTATCTATC
>JAFVLL020032994.1:0-10430 GCA_021397915.2 Tor tambroides
TAAATGTTTTTTGGTTTTTTGGTTTTCTACTTTTGTACAGCACTTTGGGCAACAGTGGTTGTATTAATTTGTGCTATAGAAATAAATGAAGAAAGGAGCCGGCATGCAGGGGAGGCCGCTCCCGCCCAGCGGCCTCCAGAATTCGAGAGCGGCGAGGGAGGAACCGCTGAAATGCCGCCGCCTGCTTACGGGCCTCCTGGTACCTGTCGACGACTGTATTGACGGCGTCGCCGAACAGGCCAGAAGGCTGAAGCGGGGCGTCCATAAGGCAGACCCGATCCTTGTATTTCTTGTCAGAAAGGGTCAGCCACAAGTGCCTCTCCGCTGCCACCATAGCTGCCATGGAGCGCCCAATGGCACGGGCGGTCTCCTTGGTGGCGCGGATCTCCTCGCCCTCATCCAACTCCTTCAGCAGTACTACGCCTGTAACACAGCCATTGTGTGCAGACACGCACCAGCCTGTCCTGCTGCCGCATACCCCCTGCCCACTAACGAAGATGTCGTTCGCAGAGGTTTCGTGGGCAGAGTCGGAGCCTTCAGAGACGACGCAACACCGGGTGACAGATAGCTCGCGAGCGTCTGTTCAACCCGTGGCATCGCTCTGTACCCGCACTCATTCAGTCCCGCCACATTACCGTAGTAATCAGACGCGGGGACGAAGAGGCGGGACGAGAATGGTTTAGCCCACGATCTCGACACCTCGGTGTGGAGATCGGGGAAAAACGGGAGGCTCCGATGCGGAGGTGGTGGCCTCGCACGCAGAAAGCGTTCATCTAACCTGCTTTTCTGCGGCTCAGATTTTTTCTCGGCGGGCCAGTCGATGTCTAGCTTGGCAACCGCTCGAGTGACCACCTCCAACAGCTCCTCATATCGGGGCGATTGAGGAGGCGAATCCTCATCGACGCTCACCACATCAACCTCCTCGGAGGAAGAGAGACGAAGCGTCGAGCCCTCACCTCGGGGGGAAGAAACCGCAGAACGGGCTTCCGAACCCAGGGAGAGGGCACCAGATCTGGCAGGTGAGGAAGAAGATAGGGACTCGCCCGTCTCCATTCCCTCTGCCAGATCAGCCTGCGAGCCCCACGTGTGCAGCAGCCGCTCTGCCTCGGCAGCAGCGGGGCCAGCACCGCGGGGAACACTCGCAAAGGCTCCCTCCTCAAAGAGAGCCCTCCGGGTACGAAGCGTGCGTAGCGGCAGCCGCTCACAATGTGGGCAGTCGGCTCCCTCGAGAGCCGACTCCGCATGCCTCGCACCCAGGCAGACCACGCACAAACCGTGTGTATCCCCGCTCGTGATGTAGCGAGAGCAGGGAGGAACACACAGCTTGAAACGCGATCTGTGATCGCCCTTATGTTTTGACTTGTGAGTGGCCTTAGACATAGTGACAGACAACACTAAATAAGACTCACAAAACAGAAATGGACTGACAGACACGCAGAGCGCTTGCTGAATGACAGAAAGCTGACGCCGGCTCTGCCGCACGTGCTTTTAAGCTTCCTGGTCGTGATGTCACCCCGCCCGTGACACCTCGCCCTTCCATTGGACTGATTGTACATGTGATTCAGAGCGCGGTCACGCTGAAGGCGTTCCCAAAGCGTTTCAGACGCAGCTCGAGTTCCTGAAGGGGAACAACAAGCTTTATATTAAAATGCACTTACCATTTCCACCATATCCATGGAAGCTTAACTGTTGTTCTTTTGACATGTTTGTGTGCAACAGGCTCTCAGTCTCAATAAGTCTTTGGTGGAGTGTCGTTGTGTCTCTGTCAGTACCGCTGCTCCCTATAAATATAGGCAGCAACTGAAAGTGAAAGCCAAAAACGAGAAGTCCCGCAGTAGGTTTAATTGTAGCCCAAGTCCTTGATCACTTTTCATCCCATATGGAGCCCATTGTCAAAAAAATGTACAAACGGAAGTGTTGTATAATGAACAGGTAAACTATGACTTGGATTATTTGTTCCTGTTATTTATTAAAACTGATCCCTAGAGGATCACATCATATCCTGTCTGAAAAATATAGTCTAGTTTGATCATCCCTTAAGACCCCGACAATAAATCCAACACACACACTCTTAAAAATTAAAATTCTTTATTTGCATCAATGATTTCATGAAGAATATTTCATTCCAACATCCATAAAACATTTCCATGCAATCTTAAAAAGTGTTTGCAGAAGTCACACGCTCTTCTTTACTTGAAAGAGGATCTCCTGCAAAATCTTGAAAAGGCCGGTTCATCTCAAAACTGGCATTTGCCTTGATTCCCGGACTCAAGGTGTGTTTATTTCTCAGCGTCATTAGGGGATTTCTGGAATATTGACAGTAAATGACAGTTTTAATCAGTCCTTGCAATTTTCTGGGATGAGAAGTTGTAACATTAGCATTTTGATGCTACATTTTGGTTGTTAAGAACTCGCTCATGCCGGTGAACAGCTCATAAAAAAATATTTTAGTTTTCTTTTAAAAAGACCCTTTTTCCACTATAAAGACTCTTTTGTGGAATCGAAAAATTACATGTAACCTACAGGTTCTTTAGAAATTTCATATATTCTTTAAATAACTTTTTCCCTAATATGGACAAAAGCATCCAGCTTTCGCTGTAGCTAAGCTGAATAAAAAACAATAAAAAGTCAATACATGCACAACTGCGACAATATAGTTTATGTGTGTTTTTCATGTCATCTCCAGGTAATAAATAAAGTATCTGAATAATGCAATGCAATGTTGTGAATATTTCAGAAATGTAAAAGGACTGATGCAAAAGTCCAAAGTCTCCCAAAAGTTCACATTATAGCAGTTATATGCTGAGACTGACAGTACAGAAGAGAAAAGTTTATGAAATCATTTACTGACCTTTTTTGATGCAGCTGCAGTCAATGTAGTACCTCTTTATCTTTCAACAAATATTTCTTTGGGAACTCTTCATGACACTGTGCCTCGTTTACAAAACAAAATACTCCAATCAATCCTCTGACATGATCTGGGATGCCATTAAAAATGAACTATCCACTTATGCTGGGATCCTTCTAATATCTGTACAAAGACGCAAATGCGCTGTTTAATCAAAACGTGTCTAAGCGAAAATTCTTTCACTCCATTTGTCCTATTGACGACAGACTCAAACATGTGACCTCCGTGAAGTTGGCCCCCCACCCAAAGCAAAACGTCGCAAAAATAGTCTCATTCGTTTGTGCTGGTTTGTGCTGTAAAAATTTTCATTTGTGCTGCTTTGGTTTCCCAGATAGCAAACTGACATCGAATCAACGTAGAATCGATGTTTCTTGTGGCGTCGAAATGACATTGATCTCAGACGTCGATCCGGCATCATTTTGCTCATCGGGGTAATGTTGTACTAACGTCCGGCACGCCATTCAAAACTAACGTAGAATCGACGCAATTGTTTTACTCACCTAACGTTGAATCGACGTTGATTTTAGGTTGGTTGAAACGACATCATAGAATCAACATGTATTCAACATAAAATCGATCTAATTGACCTTATGCACGGTTACATCCTGGTTGTAGATAAGCCAGCTCAGTCATTTCCGGTTAAGTGTACTGTGCAGTAAGAGGAGCGCCCTTTGCTCGTTTTCTGTACATAATACATTCACAATTAGGAGAAAAGTTTTGTTTGTTTAAAATGACCAAATGTCCACGTATTCCGTTTCAGGAATGAAAAAAGCGAATGTTAAATTTACGCAAGGAGATCCGTTAAATCATGCCGCGTATCATTGCTATGATTGACAACGGAATGAATCATCTGACGAGCCGATGTCAAAATAAAGCTGTGCATTAAGTGATTCAGACTTAATTCAGACTTACAAAACCAAGTCTGTGTTGGATAAAACTTTAAGGATGTAGCCTAGTTATTAAATTAAATCTAAACATTTCAAAATATTGAATGCATTATTTATTTGTTATACCAACTTATTTAATTTGTGTTTGACTATATAACGTTAGGTATTTAAATAATTCAGCATTATAGGCTGACTTTGTGACTTCCTGCATGTACTGTACTTTATTCTGTGCAACAAAGTACCAAATTTATAATATTTATTTTATATTAAATCAAAAGACGTGAAAAACTATGTTGAAATGGCAGCTGCAGTAAATGAGTGATCATCTACTGCCTTGGTTATAACGCTAATTTCATTTTCATCTTAAAAAGTCGCGGAGATACATTAATAACATATTTCTTCATGTCGTCTTCATGAATGAAAAGTGAACCTTTAATAATGGGAATTTTACCTCACAGAGTTGAGAAATAATAATGCTTTAAAATTTTATAAGATTTTAAAAATGTGTCCATGGCTATGAAGGAAAGATATTGATTATCGAGAATACCATTACAATGTCTTTTAAGAGATTAGCCTAACTGCCTAAAGAGTTAAGATAGTTTTTATTTGTTTGTCAGCATTTAAATGTACAGTTACTTACGTGGGTACTTTCCTGGGATTGCCAGACTCTGCATATAAAATTATATGTTCTTTAATAACATGAAACTGTATGTTAATTCCGCTATCATTATTTATGGTGTTGCAATTATTTTGTTTCTCAGTTTCTGATAAGAATGAGGCAGGAGATGTTTCTGTGAGCGTCTCTAGCTATATATAGCACATATAAAATGAGCTTCACCGGAAGATTCCGAGCTGGCTTATCTTTAACCGGAAGTTCTAAATAGCGCTCCGTGCATATGGTCAATTGGTTTGCTTACTTAACGTTGAAACGACGTTGATTTCAGTTGGGTAAACCAACGTTATACAATAAACATTTTCTGCTTCTTTTAAAAATCTCACATACTTCATAGATGCATTAGCCTGTACATGTAATAATTTGTTAATAATATATTAAACATCACATTCAGTCATAATTTCTTTATTATTTATACAATACAGTTTATAAACAGTTACAAATACATGATTAGAGCACAAACCTATATAACATAACACAGAACATGCATTTACAATCATATACACACAAAGAGGTATTAAGTAAATTATAGGCTAATTTAAATAGTGTCAAGTTACAAATAAAAAGCTATATTCACTTAAGAATAAAAATATCATGTTATTTTGTACCAAATGTGCTTGACTTATTTTCAGTGGGGCACAAAAGGAGATGTAAGGCAGAACATTAAGAGACTGACAGCCTCAGACACCGTTCACTATAATTGCTTCTTTTCTATAAAATAAATTAATGGTGACTGAGACTATGCCACTCTCTCCTTTTGTTCCACAAAATAAAGACATATGGGTGAGAAGATGATTTATAAAGGATTCTTACCTTTGAAAATAGAAGACAGAGGTACATAGCGATCTATCAGTTTCCCTTTGCAGTTAAAACTTAAGTTCTTTGTAATTATCAGGGATGTGAATGTACCATGTCAGGTTTGAAAAAGGTGATGAAGATATAACATCAGTCATAGACAAAGTTCATTTTTAACTGCTTTTTTATATGTAAAATGTAATATCACTCCATAATTACATTTTCTTTAAAGTTGTGCAGCGTTTTGGGGGGTACTTTAATTATTTGCATCAAAAATATGATCTTTTGTATATTTTCATATAAAATGGCAACATTTTATGTAAAATGTACATTTCTAATCTTTATTAATGGAAATAACATGTAAAATATGCCATCTGCTATTTAGTGGACGATTTCTGTCACATCATATAGGTCTATTTTAAACAAAAAAACGACGTGAAAAAAGTGCTTTAAGTTTTTATCTAAATGTTGAAGCTGCTAAATTTTGCTGTTGCTAGTCTATTAGTCTGCATTTACACAACGAAACCAATCTCAATCATAGCAATTTAAGAAGTGACTCGCAGAACGTTTTAGCAGATTGACTCCTGTAATTGGGTAAATACGGTTGTCACTATTTCAATTGTGAATGGATTATACAGATCGTGCATTATAATCGATAGCCAGTCAATATTCTGATCAGATTTTTTTTTTCCCCAAGCACATTTTACTAATTCCAAACCACAAATATACACAAAGGAGCATTTGAATGAAGTCAATTTCAGCAGGTACCTAAAATGAGTCAATACTACTTTTACTACTTACTTACACACTTTCAAAAACTCTTTGGATCTACACAAACATGCAAATGATCTCTTTTAGATTCAAAATGACAATTTTCACTTAAAGGTGATAAGTTTGCATCCCTGAATATTCAGTTGTTTATGTCCCTTTTTATATTTGCATACAGTACATCTATTGTGTCTAGAATTATTGTAGCAAAACTGAGCACCTATAACCATGGAATTTGTATTTGTAGAGAATATTTCAGTACAGTCATCAAGAAAATGTTTTAGGAGTTGCAAACTTGTATTTTGTTTCTTTCTCTCTCACAAACCAAAAAAAAAACCTTCTTAAAATCTTCACTGCAGGTTCATAAATCATATTCTACAAATTACGAAATTCACAGGCTCAGTTATACCAGATTTATGCAGGGCTATATTTCATTTTTCCAGAATTTAACTGTGGTATTTGTAGATAAGTTCATGTTGGAATGACCCGCCTATCTCAATTCAAGCAGCTTTAGCTTTGAGTCTTTAGCCATTTTCAAAAAGTGTCTAAAGACGCATCTTTTGCAACAACACCTGACCAATTAATGCTATCACTTACCTATTCTATTCAGTTTGATCGAATTTCAAATTCTAATTAAGCGTGCAAGTGGGATCTCACATGAAAATTCTACTTTACAGTTGTGGTCAGAATTATTGGCACCCTTAGTTAATATGATCAAAGAAGCCTGTAAACATAAAGCTGTACTGTTTAAAATGTAACAAATCTGCCTGGAAGAGGATGTGTGTCTATATTGTCTATATGCAAGGTGAGGAGGATAGTTTGAGTGGCCAAAGAATCTCCAAAGATCTCTTGTCAGGTGAGCTCCAAACTCATCAGGCATTATAGGAGAGACTCCGAGCTGTTATTGTGGCAAAAGGAGATAGCAAAAAGTACTGAATAAAAGGGTGCCATTAACTGTGGCCAATGTGTATTAGAGAAAAAAAATACTCCTAATGAGCTTCCCCCTACCCCCTTTTTGATCTTTTATCAAAAAGGACTGACAATGCAGATTTATTTTCACACGCTTCTTTGTTCATATTTACCACGGGTGTCAATAATTCTGACTATGACTGTATATCTGCAAATGTGCAAAATTTGTTCATGACTTCACATTTTTGATTCAGGTGTGTGAATGTGTTTTGCCCCACATTCACATGAGTTTCTTAATTTGTGATTTGTAGAATATGATTTGTGCACCTCAGAATTTTAAATGATGTAACTGTTGTGTTTGTTAGAGAGAAAGAGTAAAAAAAAACATTTGGAACTCCTAAAATAAAAGGTGACTTTTCTCTGTGACTTTAAATTTACTACCTGTAATACGCATGTGTGACTATTCTTTACACCTACAAATTCCACTGTCACAGGTGCTCAGTTTTGCTATAATAATACCTTAGAACATAATACCAATAATACCATAGAACATGGTAGTAGTCAGCCATCTATGCAAAAGCAGAGAGGTCAGTGTGGTGTATTGTAGATACAGCTGTCTAGGCCAACATCTGATGTACTGATGTCTTCAACTGGGATCCCAGAAAACCTGCAATAAAAATAGTACAGTTCAAAATCCATCATACCAATATAATAGAACTGCCCCGTCCTGTTCCTGGAGATCTACCCACCTGCAGAATTCAGATCTATCCCTGATCCAACACACCCATCTGTAATTGTCCAACTGCTTTCATTGATGCGCTGTGAGGTAGATTTGTTGACAAGTTCCTCCCTAAAAGTACATTGATAAAACTGTATTTTAATAGAGGATCATTTAATGAAGTCACTATATTACTTTTTAAATGATCTCATTAATAACTTTTTTAGGTTCATTTACAGTAATTTACATGTGCATCATGAATACAATCTCAGTCCCAAAATGCTCTTAGTAAACGTGGTAAAAAGATTTCCAAACTGATTAATAATTAGTAGTATATAAAAAACTAATAGAATAGAGAAAAGGGAGAAACACAGCTAAACCCTCCATCTAAATCTTCTCAAGTCAAAGGAGTATTAGTTCCTGTTCAAAAGTTATAGTACACAGGACAAAGAAATGAGACATACAATCACCCCTTAACCTTTTGCATCATTTGGCAGAGTTTTGCTTGCAAATAAATGTGACCTGTGCTGGCAAAATGAGCCGGAATGCACACGAGCTAATTTCGAGTTACAGGCAAAAGAAGTGAAAGATGTTGATTTTGGTCGAATTTGAGGTTTTCACAAAAATGAGTTCATTAAGCTCTCTTCTAGCGATCCCAATGCTCCAAACAGTATTTAAACATCTACATATATCTTTATTTACACGTTTTCTGAGAGGAGTACCTTTTCTCCGAGCGCATAACGGCGCTTCTGATGGCGTGCGATCCCGATAAATATACACATATACACAGAATTACAGTATTTAAGTATGAGAATGTTTGGTGAAATGTTGGGTAAAAACATCGGATGTGTGACATTATATTAGATCCGTGCAGTACAGTAGGTCTAATATATAGGCCATCTGTCTCAATGTTAATCTAATAATAAAAGAAAAGAGGGAATCACTCGCTGCTCTTGATTGAACTGCTTTTGTAATCAATTTATTCATAATGAACACACTAAAGTGATTTTTACATTTGATTATTTGTTTTACGAAAGGAATTGGGTGGAAAGAACTAATGTTGCTAGGTGAATTTGCTTTGGAACCTTCAGAAAACTTTAAATCAGTTTTTCTCAAAATGGTCTTTGCTGACTTTATCAACTTCAAACGGGTGTAGTGCAGTCATTTTTCGTCCGATTCTAACAACTCATATATCATTTTGAAGGTCTTTTATTGGAGAATGTAATTAAAAAGTGAAAAAGTGACAAAATTAGCTCATTTTGACTCATTTTGCCAGCACTGGTCACAAATGATGAAATCTCTATACAAGTAATTCAGAGAACAGGTAAACCTTGTTCATTTACATTTATTACCATCACTGTAATAATACAAAGCTAGCTGAAAATCTGCAAACTTACCTTTTAAAGCAATGATTGCAATATAAGGATTATTTGGCAGCTTTATATGTTCATCTAGTTGCCATCATCTGAAGTCTTTGTCACTGTTGGCGTCTTCTGAAGTCTTCACACGCCAGGCTGGATCCAAGCTGGAACTGGTGTAAATTCTAGTAACCTTGGGATGGACATCCTGAGATATAAACAGGAAACCAAAAGGAGAAAGATCAGAATAGCTGATGTTCATATTAATTCAGACAAAAGATTATGTATTTCATCACATATAACTGAAGTGCAAGGTTATGAGATGTTTTGTGTGAATATGTTAAAATGTAATTGATTGCTGTGAACAAAGCTGAATTTTCAGTATCATTACTCCAGTCTTCAGTGTCACATGATCTTTCAGAAATCATTCTAATATGCTGATTTTACCAAAGAAGCATTTCTGATAAATGGGTCATTCTATAGAAATGTCCATTTTTCTGTCCCAAGCCTTTACAGAAATATAACAGTGGAAAAAGACTTTAGGGTTACAATTTTTTAAAATATATTTTAAAATGAAACAATGTGTTGTTTGAACAATTAAACCTTCTTGAGCCATCAATGTGGCAACATTTGTTTTTAATTATAAAGAATTCCAAGCACCACAAAACGGCTTGTCCCCACAGCCATGTACAGAGGGAAAGTGCTTTATTTTGAGGTCAAAAACAGGGTTTTCTACCATTTACAAGGCAAAAATGTATTCATAACTGTCAAATATATGATGTAAATGACATAAAAACAAAATGCCAAATAAATATTATAAAATATACAGTATAATCAAAGTAGTGGTCCCCTGAAGTTGTGTCACTGGTGTTACCGTTTAACAAAAATCATTTATTTTTAAATTAAAAATCACACTAATGACATCACTTGACTTCCTTCTTCCTATTTCCTGAAGATCTATGAAGAAATGCCTATGATAAGTCCACTGTCTCTTTTCAGTCATCACACATTTTCTCATTTATCTCATGATTTCATATGAAGCTTTTAGTTGAAGTCTATGGTATGACCTATTTATTGTCAGGGAATTGTAAAAAACTTGAATACAAATGGATTAAACTACTCAATTTAGTGCGTATGCCATGATTGACAACATGTGGTTTGATACATTGCAGGAGACATTATGCAAAATGCATTTTTCATGAAATCTGTCACTGGTGTTACTGTCACTAGTGTTACCTTCTTTATGGGTTACACCAGTGAAGATCAGTTTATGTTTGTGTTTTTTTACTAACTGCTTTCATTAATTGCCAATTGTATGCCAAATGTAACAATATAGGCTCATCTACTAATTATAGCTGAAGAATAAGTATCTTTGGTCTAATGTCATGGTGATTCATTGTGTCACTGGTGTTAC
>JAFVLL020032995.1:0-12500 GCA_021397915.2 Tor tambroides
TCTGCCTGTCTGTTTGTCTGTCTCTGTCTGTCTGTCTGTTTGTCTGTCTGTCTGTCTCTGTCTGCCTGTCTGTTTGTCTGTCTCTGTCTGTCTGTTTGTCTGTCTGTCTGTTTGTCTGTCTGTCTGTCTCTGTCTGTCTCTGTTTGTCTGTCTGTCTGTCTCTCTGTCTGTCTGTTTGTCTGTCTGTCTGTCTCTGTCTGCCTGTCTGTTTGTCTGTCTGTCTGTCTCTGTCTGTCTGTCTCTGTCTGCCTGTCTGTTTGTCTGTCTCTGTCTGTCTGTCTGTTTGTCTGTCTGTCTGTCTCTGTCTGCCTGTCTGTTTGTCTGTCTGTCTGTCTCTGTCTGTCTGTTTGTCTGTCTGTTTGTCTGTCTGTATGTTTGTCTGTCTGTCTGTTTGTCTGTCTCTGTCTGTCTGTTTGTCTGTCTCTGTCTGTCTGTTTGTCTGTCTGTCTGTTTGTCTGTCTGTATGTTTGTCTGTCTGTCTGTTTGTTTGTTTATCTGTCTGTCTGTCTGTCTGTCTGTCTGTTTATCTCTCTGTATGTTGTCTATCTGGTTTGTTTGTCTATCTGTCTATCTTTAATTGTTCTACCTATCATTCTGTCTATCTGTAGATATTTAATATGTAACAATATTTAATAACTTTAGCAAAACTAATGATATAGAGTTGTCTTGATATCAAATGGCTCATGTTTGTCTGTCGTTTGTCTGTTGTTCGTCTGGCGTCATCATCTCATTGCATCTCATTGAGTTTGAGTGTCTGTCATCTGCTTTGCTGGACTTGCTGTTTGCTCTCCTCATCCTCAGTATCAGTCATTAGCAGACGTCTGTTTTCTCTGAACACCCCGGTTTTATTTTCTGTTCTGGTTATGAGAGAGTTTTCAGGCATAAGCGCGGCTCGCGGCAGGACAGGGATTTTCGGCTCATTAACCTGTAATCTCGGCTCCTGAGGCCCGGAACGCGTTTGTTTCATTTTCTGCTTCTGGTTTAATTGGAGAATTTCTGTTGTGTTGCAGCATAAAGCCGGCGGCCTCAGAGCGCATTACTGCATTGAACTGAGCGTGAATACTAACACACACGACTCACAGCGTGAATAGGAATTCATGTTCAGTGTAGAGAGCCTGCTGCATCTTTAATTATCTCTTCTCGTTAAACATCTGATTGAATTCATCAAACATCATCATGAAGGGTTTCTATACTTAGGCCAGAAAGGTTTAAACTCTTGTTTTTGATACCTAGTTGGAGTTATATTCATTGTTTGGAGTTGGAGCAGATCTCATTATCTAGATAAAACTGGTGTTTGTTACAGAGACTTTATAAAGTATTTGGACACTTCAGTCACACACATGAATGTCTGAATATCACTGCACCAGATATAAAATGTTTTTGTGAATACAGATGCACAAACACACTTTGTAATCAGAAAATTTCCCAAACAATAGTTTGTTTGAACTGCTGAACCAATAGATGTAGTGCTGAAGATGATGACAGTATATTGTTGCTGATAATTAATGGTATTTAATTGCATCTGTGGTTCCTCTGAACTTCATGCATCCACTAAAATCACTAAAAATTTAAAATTTAGTTAAGTTTATATATATATATTTGTATGTGTATACTGTAAATATTATTAATTTTTATTTCATTTTAACTTTTTGTTGTTTTAGCACAAGTTAAAATGAGAAATGTTCTATGGCAACTAGCTGAAATAAAATAAGTTGGAGTTTTTTTTATAATTTATTTTATTCCAGTTAATATTTCGTTTATTTCAGGCTGTTTTTATGGATTTCTATAATAACCCTGATTCAAACACATTGAAGAAACTTGACATTAGTGAAGAGAAACGATCCTGCAGATACAGACGCTTGACCTGATGAAGGACATTCAGACTTTTAGAAATGTGACTGAGAAGAGCAGACACTTTCTGGGGTCACTGTATGTTTTTGCATGAGATCTGGTCTGACGTGTGCGTTAGTGTCTATCATACTGTGTTTGCTCAGACGTCTGTGTGTGTGTGAATCTCCTCAGCTCAGCGGACGCCAGTCAACACAGCGACAGTCAATGTAAATGGCACTAGACCAACAGGTAGAGACGTTTCTCTGTGTCCCTGACTCTTGTAGATGCAGAAGCCCCTCCGTCTGCTTGTTTGACCCTGATAGTGTGAGGTTGCGTTTGCATGCGGCAGGCATGCGCTGGTGCTTTAGCGCTGATAATAACTAAAACTGAAATAAAATTAATAAAAACTATATCAACATATACTGCATATTAAAAAAAAACAATAAAACTGTCAAAAACACACAACTTTAACTAGGATAAAAATGAAAACATGAAATCTAAAATCAAAAACTAATTTAAAATGTTAATAAAAATTATTATTAACACTGACGCAGCCACAGCATGTGCTTCTGCTTCAGACGCCTTTGATTTTGCACATGCTGTGGCTGCGTCAGTGTTAATAATAATTTTTATTAACATTTTAAATTAGTTTTTGATTTTAGATTTCATGTTTTCATTTTTATCCTAGTTAAAGTTGTGTGTTTTTGACAGTTTTATTGTTTTTTTTTAATATGCAGTATATGTTGATATAGTTTTTATTAATTTTATTTCAGTTTTAGTTATTATCAGTTTAAAATCAATGAAAATGAGAAATGTTGCTTTGGCAACTAGCTGAAATAATGTTTTTATTTTATTAAATTGTTTTATTTTTTTATTAAGTTTTAATATGAGTACTTAATATTTAATACTTTATTAATAATTATATTAGATTGTTTCATATCATTCATACTACTAATAATTAATATATGTGAATAATTATGTTATTAATGATTTTAATTGTTTTTAAAATTATTTTCTTAATAATATGTGACCCTGGTCTGTCTGTCAGATGGCTGTGTTTGTGAATGTCTCTAACAGGCTGGTTAAAATAAGCCGAAGTATTTCATCTTTCTGGGTTTTATGAGTCTGTCTCTCTTCTCACTGAAACATCATTATGTGTGTATCATTGTTCTTGTTTATTGATTGATGCAAGGTTCAATATTACAGGCATAAATGAAGAAAACTAGCGCTGAGTCACTTAACTAGCATCGTATTCAAACTCAGTTCTTCTGCAGAAATCACTCAATATTGTACCGCGGTACAATCAGCGGTAATTACGGCTTCTTTAGAGCTTTTAGAGCAACAAACCATGAATCACAGTGAATCCATCATGATCTCGTCCTAGACAAGTTACAATGATTTCTTTTGTAAACTTTGTGGGAAAAATTGACTTTCCAAAGTTCCAGAAGTTAAAAGCACCATATCCAAAAACATCTCATTTATATTCCCTGAGCTCTGCTAGATTAGATTAGATTCAGCTTTATTGTGCAGAGTATAAGTACAGAGCCAGTGAAATGCAGCAATGCAAGGGTTTATTACACCAGAAACAGTCATTTAGTTTTTCCTTGATCATTACTCAGCTTCTCTTTGGTGATTATAATTAAAGTAGTTCTCATAAACGACCTCTGTAATGACTGACTACTAAAAAAAAATATATATATATATAAAAATATAGTGATGCATTGTCAAGTATGGTGACCCATACTCAAAATTGGTCCTCTGCATTTAACCCATCCAAGTGCATGCACACAGTAGTGAACACACACCCAGAGCAGTGGGCATCCAATGTTCCAGCGCCCGGGGAGCAATTTGGGGTTTGGTGCCTTGCTCAAGGGCACCTTAGTCATGGTACTGCTGGTGCAGGAATCGAACCAGCGACCTTCTGATTATAAGCCCGACTCTCTAACCATTAGGCCATGACTTCCCCTCTTCACATGTGACTGAATGGATGTACTTTGCTGCGCTCACGTGTGTGTGTGTGTGTGTGTGTGTGTGTGTGTGTGTGTCTGTGTGTCTGTGTGTCTGTGTGTCTGTGTGTCTGTGTGTGTGTCTGTCTGTCTGTCTGTCTGTGTCCGTGAGTGAGTGAGTGAGTGTGTGTGTGTCCGTGAGTGAGTGAGTGAGTGTGTGTGTGTCCGTGAGTGTGTGTGTGTGTCTGTATGAATGTGTTTGCTGTCATCATGAACTGAGTTCATGCTTAAGACATCACAACCATGAAGATTCTTTATTTCCTATGAATTTAGTTTCTTAAATGCATTTTCTTAATGCTTTGAAGTGTTTTGTTTTGTTTTTCTGAAAGAACAAAACATCTGTTTTTCAAAATGCTATAAAATGCTGTAGTTTATATACTGCACTCTTAAAAATTAAGTCATCAATGGTTCCATGAACAAGCTTTAACATCCATAGAATCTTTCCACTGATTAAAAAGTTCTTTAAAGTGGAAAAAGGCTCTTTAGATTGTTACAGTTATCTTTATATTAAGAAAAAATGGTTTGTTTAAGAACTGACCACTGAAAGTTCCTTTGATGAACCAAAAATCACTGCATAAACATCCTTTAGGAACCTTATTTTTAACAGTGTGTGTAAATATAATTTTTTAAAGTAAACATTCAAATGCCATAGTAATGATGCAGAATAAAATAATCCTGTGGTCTAAATTCAGTAATATAAGGCAGTCAGTGTTTGTTGTAGTGAATGCAGATGCAGCACTGACTCTCTCTCTCTCTCTCTCTCTGTGTGTGTGTGTTTGTGTGTATGTGTGTGTAGAGATGGGTACAGCGTTGTACGGCACGGCCAAAGGCATCGCCATGAGTGACCTCATCACCACGGTAACGCCGGAGAAGAAAGTTGAGGAGACGCGTGAGGAGGAGCATGAGGAGACGCAACCGCTGCTGGTGGAGAGTGTGTCGGTGCTGGAGGAAGAGGACGAGACCACGAAAGCCACAGAGCCATCACTGCCGAGCCCAATGACACCGGCCCGACAGGACACACGGGTAAACTAGCCCTAACTAACACTAACTAACCCACCGACACCGGCCCGACAGGACACACGGGTAAACTAGCCCTAACTAACACTAACTAACCCACCGACACCGGCCCGACAGGACACACGGGTAAACTAGCCCTAACTAACACTAACTAACCCACCGACACCGGCCCGACAAGACACACGGGTAAACTAAACCTAACTAACACTAATTAACCCACCGACACTAGCCCGACAGGACACACGGGTAACTAACCCTAACTAACACTAACTAACCTACTGACACCGGCCTGACAGGACACACGGGTAATCTAACACTAACACTAACTAACCCACCAACACCATCCTGACAGGACACACGGGTAAACTAAACCTAACTAAGACTAACTAACCCACCGACACCAGCCCGACAAGATACACGGGTAAACTAAACCTAACTATCACTAACTAACCCACCGACACTGGCCCGACAGGACACATGAGGTCAGAGAACCTCAGATAATGCCAACCCTCAGACAACATACAGAATTACCAAATTTTGCCATATGTTAAATGTATTAAGTTTCTACAATATACAAATATTGTAGAAACGTAATTTCCTGTAAAGCTGCTTTGCAACGATTTGTATCGTGAAAAGTGCTATACAAATAAACTTGAATTGAAAATTGAAGTGAATGGGTAAACTAGCCCTAACTAACCCTAACTAATCCACCAACACTGGCCCAACAGGACACACGGGTAAACTAACCCTAACTAACCCAACAACACCGGCCCGACAGCACACGGGGTAAACTAACCCTAACTAACCCAACAACATTGGCCCGACAGGACACACGGGGTAAACTAACCCTAACTAACCCAACAACACTGGCCCGACAGGACACACGGGGTAACCTAACTGTAACTAACCCAACAACACCGGCCCGATAGGACACATGGGGTAAACTAACCCTAACTAACCCAACAACACCGGCCTGACAGGACACACGGGGTAAACTAACCCAACAACACCGGCCTGACAGGACACACGGGTAAACTAACCCTAACTAACCCAACAACACTGGCCCGACAGGACACACGGGGTAAACTAACCCTAACTAACCCAACAACACTGGCCCGACAGGACACACGGGGTAAACTAACCCTAACTAACCCAACAACACTGGCCCGACAGGACACACGGGGTAAACTAACCCTAACTAACCCAGCAACACTGGCCCGACAGCACACACGGGGTAACCTAACTGTAACTAACCCAACAACACCGGCCCGATAGGACACATGGGGTAAACTAACCCTAACTAACCCAACAACACCGGCCCGACAGGACACACGGGGTAAACTAACCCTTACTAACCCAACAACACCGGCCCGACAGGACACACGGGGTAAACTAACCCTAACTAACCCAACAACACCGGCCCGACAGCACACGGGGTAAACTAACCCTAACTAACCCAACAACACCGGCCCGACAGGACACACGGGGTAAACTAACACTTACAAACCCAACAACACCGGCCCGACAGGACACACGGGGTAAACCCTAACTAACCCAACAACACCGGCCCGACAGGACACACGGGGTAAACTAACCCTTACTAACCCAACAACACCGGCCCGATAGGACACATGGGGTAAACTAACCCTAACTAACCCAACAACACCGGCCCGACAGGACACACGGGGTAAACTAACCCTTACTAACCCAACAACACCGGCCCGACAGGACACACGGGTAAACTAACCTTAACTAACCCTAACTAACAGTTGTGCTTCTCTGTGTGTTCATGCTTTCGCTGGATCAGACTGATCTGACAGACACTGCTGTCGATGGAGAGTTAACAGCCACTGAGGTTTGTGATCTGATCTCTCTTCATAATAATGACAGACGTGATCACAGATCTCTGACGTCAGAACATCAAGCAGAAAAACAAGAGTGCAATGAACGATTGCAGTAATTAGATTGCTAATTAAGATACGGCAAGGCTGTTGATGTTCTTATTAAACTTTAATCTGATAATGGCCAAGAATCATAATAGTTCTTCTGCAGATGGAAACATTAAGCCTGTGGTGTTAATGAGTTTAGCCTCCTGTTGATCCCAAACGTCTCATTCCTTCATATCAGTGTTTATTCTCATGTGTCATAATTTCACACACTTTTTGTGTCTCTTGTGCAGTCGGATCAGGAGGACGAATCTGAAGCAAAGACGCAGGTAAGATTCAACAATCTGTACTTAAATATTAAAACACTTCTAGTGTTTATACACTGTTAATATGATTTTTCAAAGTTGTAAATAAAGATTATTAGAGTATGTTTTACAAGAAGATACTATTTCAGTCTTTCTACTTCGGTACTTGCCATTTATTTGTAATTATTTGTGAAATTTATTAGCAATTTCTGATTGAAAATGGTTTAAAAAATAAATCCTGTACCAACATTTTTTAGTGTACACTGAAAAAAATAGTGTAGAAACAATTTTCACAAAAAATAATATAATAAATCTATAAATTTTATATAAGAAATAATCCATTTCATAAACAATTACAAAAAATCAGTGAGTAACACACTGAATTAAATGTGAATTTTTGAAATGGTATTTTCAATAATCTAAAAATACTTTTATTAACCTTTTTATTCATTATTTTATTAATAATTTATTTTTTAATAATAATATTTTATTAATAATTGTAATAAAATAATATATAAAAACATATTTTTGATGAATATAATATTTTTTAACATATAAAAATGGTTTATAATATTACCTATAATTACAACCTTTTTTCATTGTAGTCGTGAAAACCTTTGATTGGTCAGTCCAGTGTTCTATAGAGTGAATACAGTCACAGTGTAGGATATATATTCACAGTATAACCCAATCTCTCGTTCCTCGTGTCTCATTTGTAGCCTGTACCTGTCGTGTTGAATCACATGTGTGTGTCTGAGTGAGATGTGTGTGTTGCTGCTGGTGTGTTTTACCGCAGTAAAGAGTGACGTTCTGTCAGCTGGAACGAACAAAGACACAAGACTGAATGAATGAATGACTGTGTTTCCTTCAGCCCAGTTTCATAAGGCGAATTAAAGGAGAGAATGTGTTTGTCAGACACAGTAAGCTGATGTTAGAGGTTAGTAAGGAATCGCTGCATGCATGTGTTTTAATTCGATACTGCACTCACGCTGCTGTGTTCATATCTGAGGTTTAGCACTGAAGTGTGTGTTTGCAGTGGCAGTGAAGCTGATTTATTCACTTTAAATTAATTTTATACCTTGTGTGATCAGCTCCCTGTGTTTGCAGTGTGTGTGCAGTTGAACAGAGAGCGTGTGTGTTTTATGCATGTCAGTGCAATGATTTTATTGCATTTAATTAGTTTCACGAGCCACGTTAAGGAGAGAGTCTGTTTTTTCAGAAGTTTATAAGGAATCGTCTCTGTGTGATGGTTTGATTGCATTTAATTGGATGAGATTCTCATGTGTTATTGAATTAAAGACAGTGCAGTGTTTGATAAAGGAGTTTATTTCGAGTGCTGGCTGAGGATTGTGTGTTGTATTTCCACTAGTTCTAATCTGGTTAACCCTTTGCTGCTGTTTGGTCATTTTTGACTGAAAACATTTATCTTTTTTTTAATCATAATGGTGCGAAATATGTTAAGGGTTTTGGCACTTGCAAGGTGAGCACAAAAAAAAATCATGGACATGATTTGAAAAGGTAAATGGTCCTGAAAAAATAGACATACTTGTGAATTGGAAGTATAAGTGTTTGGTGCTGCGGCCAAACAAAATCTGACTGAAAGCTCATTTTTTGTGATATCAACCTCAAATTCGGAACACAACTTGTTTAGATTTATGCCTTTGATTTTCTCGCAGTTTTAAAGTAAAACATGTTTTGAAAAAATGTATTTCATAAAATGTTAAAATTGTATTTTAGTGCATTTTTCATAATAATATACTTGTATAACTTTTTAATTTTTTTTAAAAATGTTTTCACTTCAGCAATAATCCGCCAAGTATCTACTTTAAAAAAAGATCAAACTTAAGTCTGTGCTTCAAAGCATTCAAGAAAACACCAGAATGACCATGGCACTCTTGTAAATTAGTAAATTGTAAATTAATCCTGTATCCAGGTTTGAATGAGGACTTTGATTTTAATACTTATTTTTTATTTTTTTTTATTTTTTTATATTTGAAGTGGTATTTTTGGGAGAGCTTGTTCTTTGCTCTCCCTGAAGAAGGCCTGAGCCGAAACGCATTGGAGAGTTTTTAGATTTCTTGGATGTAGTCATCTGATTTTAAAGACTTTTTCATTTTCAAGAGTAATCCACAAATAGAAAAGGTCGTAGCGCCAAACACTCGTCCAGAAATCCAGTAGGCAAATAATATAAGGTGCGCAGATCCAAAAAGATCCGCACTCGTCCAAATTCAGCCCAAAAGGCTTATTTCATTTATTGCTCAGAGGTCACAAAAATGTGCAAAAGCCTTTAAATGAGCAATAAATGAAATAAGCCTTTTGGGCTGAATTTGGACGAGTGCGGAACTCTTTCATCTTTGTAAATTTTCAAGAGTGCCGTGCTCATTCTGAAGTGTTGTTTGATGGACCGTTATAAACCCTAGACCAGAGAGCACCTGGACTTTACAGCACCTGAACCCAGAGATGCACTCTCAATCTCATTTTCAGGTCTATGCTAAAAAAATGTTTACAGGTGATAAATGGATCATAACTATAACTTTTGTTCAGGAAATGGAGCAAACGCCCGAGGAGCTGCTGAAGCACCAGACCAACATCAGCGAGCTGAAGCGGACGTTTCTGGAGGGAGGAGCGGACCGGCCGGGTCTGACCGAGTGGGAGAAGCGCCTGTCCTCGTCTCCGCTGCGATCGCCGCGTCTGGATGAGGCGCCCATGATTGAGCCGCTGGTTATGGACGAGGTGAGAGCCACTTCTCCAGGAGCCGATTTTGTGTTGTTCAGAATGGAAACCAGTAATTATGGCTGTTTGTTAAAAGACTGTGTTCTTTGAAATGCATCTGAATGCAGACGAGAGTGACAAACCATTTGCCTTCGACAGAAAGCCTCTTATTGATTTTGTTGTAGGTAGTAAAGACTCACGGATCCGGCGTTTAGCTGCTCTAAGCACTTCAGATCAGGGAAAATCATTATGTGCTGCTTACATAAAACCAGACAGAGGGGAAAATCCTGTTCTTAATCAGGATCTGTGTGCTGTGTTTCTGAAGAATTATCTGAATCCAGAAGAATAAGAATAATGAAACTTGGTTTTAGAAAATCTACCGCTATTTTTATTTTTAACACTTTTTGAATGATATTTATATCAGATTTATTTCTATCTACATGTTTACATTTATCTCTATCTATCTATCTATCTATCTATCTATCTATCTATCTATCTATCTATCTATCTATCTATCCATCCATCCATCCATCCATCCACATATATATATGGGTTATATAATAGGGTTATATGATTAATAAAATAATAAATATATATTTATTTTGTTATATTTTGGGTGTTATTTTTAACTTATTCAGTTTCTGCTTAATTTATTTTGAAATTATTTTATATAATTCAGCATATCCATAAAGTGTATTATTTTTATGTAATTGTTAATCTAAGTACTTTTGTCTAATTTCATTTTTATTATAAATCTTACAAAAAAAAATCTTAATTTCTGGCATTTTTGATGTACTTATGATGATCAAAACTCTTTGCCATTACTTTTTATAGTCAATTATTATTATAATTAATATTTTTAAATAGCATAACACTTGTTTGTAGAAACTGTCTCTTAAATATCTTAATGTTTTATCTCTTTTTGAGTATATAAAATAATACATTTTGCGAGATATATGTCTATATATAAATTAATTTCAGCCATTTTTGCAGTACTTGTATAACGATCAAATATCCTTGCCAAATCTCCTCCTTTTTTAAAATTATTGTTAAAATAATTCACACATGTGATGTGATCCTGATCTTCAAGACAAGCTCAAACTGGTTATTAACCATTAAACAGAAATTCCCATTCACATCTCACTGAGTTCAGCTCCATCATTCATGACTCTTTTGTTATCTCTGTTGCTTTAGATCAAACAGGAAGCAGCGGTGGAGACACAGGAAGTGGCTGCAGCAGCAGCTCTGGATCCGCAGGACAGAAAGCTGGATTTGGTAGGTGATCCATTCATCCAATGATCTCTGATCTCCTCATCAGATGCTCATGATCATGATGAATGATGTGTGTCATTGAGCATCTGTCTGTCTCAGTCTTCATGGATCAGGCGTGACTAACCGTGCTGTTCCTCCAGCTGCTAACATGATCTTTGTGTGTCACATGTAGGAATCTGAAGGGTGGGTCATTATAAGCAAGTTTCCTCCGTTTGAACCAGATAAACTTCCTCCAGTCCAAGCAGAAACGGTTTCTCGTAAGATACCTGAGAAGGTTTCTACCATAGTACAAGAAAAACATCCTCCGGTGGAAGCAGAAAAACCCTCATCCGTTACTTCTAAAGAGCTTCCTCCAGAGAAAACTCCTTCTAAGATTCTAGAAAAGGCTTCTACCTTCATTCAGGAGAAGTTTCCTCTAGAAAAACCCTCTGAAGAGCTTCCTCCAGAGAAAAGTCCTTCTAAGATTCCAGAAAAGGTTTCTACCATCATACAGAAGTTTCCTCTAGAAAAACCCTCTGAAGAGTTTCCTGCAGAGAAAACTCCTAAGATTCCAGAAAAGGTTTTTACCATCATACAGGAGAAGTTTCCTCTAGAAAAACTCTCTGAAGAGATTCCTCCAGAGAAAACTCCTAAGATTCCAGAAAAGGTTTTTACCATCGTACAGGAGAAGTTTCCTCTAGAAAAACCCTCTGAAGAGTTTCCTCCAGAGAAAAGTCCTTCTAAGATTCCAGAAAAGGTTTCTACCGTCATACAGAAGTTTCCTCTAGAAAAACCCTCTGAAGAGCTTCCTCCAGTGAAAAGTCCTTCTAAGATTCCAGAAAAGGTTTTTACCATCGTACAGGAGAAGTTTCCTCTAGAAAAACCCTCTGAAGAGTTTCCTCCAGAGAAAAGTCCTTCTAAGATTCCAGAAAAGGTTTCTACCGTCATACAGAAGTTTCCTCTAGAAAAACCCTCTGAAGAGTTTCCTCCAGAGAAAAGTCCTTCTAAGATTCCAGAAAAGGTTTTTACCATCGTACAGGAGAAGTTTCCTCTAGAAAAACCCTCTGAAGAGTTTCCTCCAGAGAAAAGTCCTTCTAAGATTCCAGAAAAGGTTCCTAAAACAATACAAGAAAAGTTCCCTCCAGTGGAACCAAAAAAAACATCTTCCATCCTATCTGAAGAGGTTTCTCCAAAGAAAACTCCTTCTAAGATACCAGTCAAGGTTTCTACCATAGTTTTTCCTCCAGAAAAACCTTCTTTGTTTGTATCTGAAGAGGTTTCTCTAAAGAAGACTCCACTGAAGGTACCAGAAAAGATTTCTACCGTCTTTCCTCCAGAAAAGCCATCTATCATCATTTCTGAAGAGGTTCCTCCAAAGATCCCTGAGAAGATTCCTCCTAAGGTGCCAGAAAAGTTTTCTACGGTGGTCCAAGGAAAGGTTGAACCTATAAAGGTTCCTTCAGAAGATGTTCCTCCAAAAGTACCACCAAAAA
>JAFVLL020032998.1:0-38692 GCA_021397915.2 Tor tambroides
TCATCATCATAAAAACCCTTTAGTGGTCACAACGTGCTACACGTGCTGAAACTTTCCACTGACATCCTCCGAGGCAGAAGGGGACCTTTAGATTCCCACCTGCTTAAGCCAGACTCTTTCCTGCACCCCCTCTCTCCATCTCTGTGTGATCCCATGCCCTCGTTCTCTGCTCTTCCTCCCTTCCATCAGCGGTCCCTCCCCTGCACCCACCCCCCTTGCTCCAAATTCAACAAACTGGGAAGAACGGAGCACACACAGATGCTGTTCTACTTCTTACCGCTGCTTGCTGTGAGGCCAGTCCTGACCTCTTGGTAGACCCTTGTCTGGAGCTCAGTCTCTTCCACGACTCGGAGAAGCGCCCTCTGGTGGAGGGGCGCCCGGGCCCCTGCGCCTCTTCCCTTGTGGAGTTGACTTTGAAGCCTTCTCTCCTCCCCTCCCACTTTCTTTTAGTCATAACTTTGAAGGTTTCCTTAACAAATCTAGAACGAAAGCCACGGAAACAAGGAATCCTACACTGTGATGTTTCGTCTTCTTCTAAAACTCTTCCCGAGTGTCAGGGCATCTCTTTCCTGCTCTTTTCTTGAACAGAGAAGCGAAAGAAATGGAGGGAGTTTGGCTACTACACCCTGTTGCATGTGGTCCTGCTGCTTCAGTTCATGTAGGAGGCTTCACCCGTAGAAAGAACACCACAGAAGGAGAGAGACAAAAAAAAACTGTGGTCGGCGCAGCCCCGCCTGCAAGGTTCCTCTCCTGGTCTCAGTCTCCTGATGTCTTCAAACTGAGCGGGCAAAGGCAACGCGAGTCACTCTGGAACTGAGCTCTCATCCTCACGCTCTCTCCCCACCCTCATTCACACACTCTCCCTCCCTTCCTCCTTCCCTCCCTCCCTCTCCACTTGTTATATCTCCCTCTCTCATCTGAGTTCACAGCTCACGTGTCGCCCGCTCTTGCCGTTCGGCATTTGTGGAGATTAAAGGGTTATTCAGAACAGAAGCTGAGGGTTTCTACAGGTTCCCCCTCTCTTTCTCCCCTGTGGTCCCACACTGGTTTTAATCGACACAAGAATGCAAGCTTCGCGTCAGCAGAGTCCCACATGGTCTCCTGTACAAAACACTTACCACTTTGGGATTTTAAAACCTAAGAACCTTAATTGCAGCTAACATTAAAGGTAAAAGCACCGAGATCTGCACATCTGCCTTTGTGCACTGTCATGTGTTTCATGACCGGCGGAAAACAGACCTACTTTACATAGATAGAAAATGAGGAACTTCCTCCTGCTGAGCAGATAAAAATACAGACCAAAGCAATGAATATGGAAATTGAATTATTTTGAATCAGATCTAGGCCTACAAATGCAACCACACAAAATCTGTACTATTATGATATAGTGATATTAATAACTGCAAGATAAACTGATTGAACCTGACAAATCTTGCATTTACACCTCTGACATATTGTACAGTGTGATAAACCCTGCATAAGACCCACCCACTCATAGTTGCCAAGGTTACCACAAGAAAACACCATACCAGCACAGCTGGTAGTTCATTAGCATTCCAGTTTACATCAACAATTAAAAATATATATACTGAAGCAAAAATTCATAATGGCATTTGAAACTACAAATTAAAAACATTCAAAATTGAGATAATTGGGATTCAAATGAGAAAAATGAGTCAGGATTGGTTTTGTAAAATGAGACTCATCATTCAATTTAGAGTCGTAGGTTCTGGTAATGGCTCATGGATAATCCGACAGACTTCTGATCTGATTAGCAGTAAGAAAGTAACACGTTTCTAAAGGATTTTCAACAAGTTTAATTAAAAGTTTAAGCAAGAAGCCTCTAAGGACCTGAAAGAAAAATCTCGGCATGTAACCTTGTGTAAAGCCCACAGCATACTGAGTCATCACCCTTGGAAGTAAGCATGGTATTTTATTAAAAATGCTGCTTGTTAGATCTGAGAAAACAAATAAGACCAACATATTTTCTGACCAGAACAACAGCCAAAAAATATCACTAGTTTCTTTTTTTAAATCACAAACAAAAATGGCTCTACGAACAATTAAAAAAAAAATAGTAAACTAATCTAATTTAGAGTTGGATTTACCTTTGACTGTGCATGACTAATTCAAATACAAAAGAAATAACTTTTATAACATACAATTAGGATTTGTATATAATTCTCAGGAACCATTTACAGATTTACCTTTCCTCTTAACGAAATTCAGCAGAGCTTTTTAAATTTGCTATCTGATTTAAAATTGACTCTTTGATAAAAATTTGTCTCCAACCTTCCAACATCTGACTCACAGGGGCCAGTCATTTGCCATTATTCACTGTGGCCATTTTATCCATTATGCCCTTACTCTGACCAGCAATTTTGAGATAAATTAAATCAGTCAGAGACTGTTTTCCACAGTTTTCAGAAACAAGTTTGTCCAATGTCCACACAAGGCAGAATATATATAGAAATATATAGAAAAATACATTTTTAAAATATTTGCTGGTTCAAATATTTGTAGAACTTAAAAAACAACAACAACAACAGATGAATGCTTTGGGAAACTGTAGTCATACCTTCATTTCTGTGCAAAGAGGTGGCAAAACTCTCCTGGCCTGGACTTTTCTCGTCATGGAGTCCTGCTCAATGAGGAACACAGAGCATTAAATCTCTATTTATTTGAATAAAGATTTATAATGTTATTAATGCATACTTTTAAAAGAAGTTAATGTAAGATTTAAGACAATATTATTCATTTTCAGATCAGTAAATGAACTCTCTTTTTTGTATTTTGAATAATTCATGCCATCACTTTGTATTAGCTTCAGACAAAAGCATGAACCTTACAAAACAAAAAATAAAAAAGTGCCTCTATAAAGACAGACTTAATCCAAGTGATTGAGTAGCTAAATAATGCCACACAAGGCAAGGGTGAGTATGTGAAGCTCGGATTATTATTAAATGTGAGAGGAAGTAATGACTATTTTGCAGTTATAGAACAATAAAACCTGTTACCATCTTTATCTGTCAGCATGTGTAAGCCTGCAGTGACTTTGGAGAGACACAAATGCAGGAAAATATATTTATAATGGTAAGATATTTAAATTTCATTTCATTTGCTCTATGAAAAGTTAAATGATTAAATTATAATGACAGAAACCTCTGGAGTATCATGGGTTAACTGGAAGAAATAAACTACTCATCTGATTAAATCACAGTGGCAATTTCTCTGAAGCAGCAATGGGCTCTCATTTAAAAAAAAAAAAAGATAAATCCACTCAAGTCAAAGATGAAAAAAGAGGGGAGGGATTTCCATCCTGAATAATGTGGTGCAGTGAAAACTTATAAGAAATGTGTGGATAGTGTGTGATTGATTTTATTACAGTTTCATATTTCAATTAGTGGGTGACACCTGGGCCAGTCTCAGCCTCAAACAGCACTCCCAACGGACCACACAGTTTGCTCACTGACCGTCCTAAACATATAGAAAGCTAGAAAGAGGTTGAGACTGAGTGGCTGGGTTTTATGCTAAAAAATGTTTTGTCCATTAGGAAACCAATGATTACAAGGTTATACATTTTATTTTTATAGCACTTTAGAGATTATTTCAAAGCAGCTTGACAGTATTAAACAAGAAAATAACAGAATCAATGATGCAAACTTCAAAACTGAGGCAAATCCAAAATAAAGCAGCTGTAGCAATAGTGTCATTATTCAGATTCAATTAGTCCAAAGTTTATTTAGTTCAGTTCAATAACTGTGTAAAGTTCTTTATGAAACAAGTTCAATAGAGCAGTAAGCTTTGGGATAACATAGTCTACTTAAGACAACAGTGTCGTCAACCAGTTTACTTCAGTTTTGTTATCATCCAATATGCAAATTAATAAGCAAAGAACTAATTACTTAATTTCTTATAAGGCACTGCAACCAATTAAAAAAATGATGTGAAATAAGTTGATGAAACAATGTTTAAATATATTGCAAAATATTATGATTCTGTACATACAAAAATACAGTGTTTTTGTCCATAATTTTTACCAGGAACTGTGCTGTTAAATATCTTCAAAATAATTAAGTTGAAATAACATGTACTGAAGGCTTTAATACAAGTACCACTGATTAACAACCTCTGAGCTCACAGTATTTGTTTTTAAAAGTTTACAAATTATGGTTTAAAATCAACTCCTCATTAAGAAAATAAATGGGACTTTTACTTTCAGAACCTTATGATGTAGTTCATAAACAAAATATATTTTTGCTTGACTGGTCTTTTCTGAGGGAGGGCAGTTCTCAACTAGAATAAATAAGCATGAACCAGGCTTTAGCTGTTAGTCAAAAGTTTGGCTACACCTGTGAGAGTGTCATCAATTCTCATGTTCTCCTATCTCTCATATCCAGCTTGTGCATTCTTTTGAGTGTACTAATTTGTTATCTGTCAGGCCCCATGATTTGAAGCTTTGGCAGAACTTGGCAGAATTTCTGTAATGTATGCAAAGTCTTGTTCCCTGCTAAAACTGATTATCATAGCATAGTGTCTATTTTTCAAGCTTCATTACACACGGTTCACTCTCTCGGTCAAGATTAAAGAAGATTTCAGATTGCTCTACTAATTGGTTCTTGATTGTTGAATGATAAAAAGGTTGTGGATGCATTTTTTAGCAGTCTGGAGCCATCAATAATTCAAGCTTCACAACAACAAAGTCAGTAGATGTGTGTGTGTGTGTGTGTGTGTGTGTGTGCGCACGCGCATATGTGTGTATGCAGGGATGTTTGCATAAGCTAGATATTAGCAACAAAATATTAGGATTAAAAAAAAAATTATTTCAAATGTCAGCATTCATTCTAACTGGTTCAGAGTCAATGCCAAATATACATAAACAGCTAGCTCTGCTATAGCTTATAATGCATTCCTAATACAGCTTCTTTTAGTAATATTTGCCTGAGTTATTCTACTCTGGATCAGAATAAACAGATTACTGTAGATGCAAGAATCCAGTGCTCTCAAATGTCACATCCAGCCAGACATTTTACTTAAAATGTTCTTAAAATGTCAATTTCCCTTATAACTTCCTAATTATCATTTCTAACTAACTAAAAACTTTATAGCATGAAAGTAAAGCATCAAACTAATAAGCCAAGTATGGCACAGAAAAGAATTTAGTGTCTGCAGCTTACAGTATAAACCCTTTTTTTAAATTCCTGTGCAGTGACACAATTTTCCATTTTTTTTCATTATTAATAAAAATGACTAGATCAGAAAAATATACATCATAGTTTAAAATTATGCAATAGTCTGCCTTTAGAAAAATCTGTGCAAGTTAGTGATACAAAAAAGGAGCATGAGTGATTTCTCCTTTGAGAGCATATGGTAGAAAGCCTTTTTGCTCTGTGCTCACTGCAGTTTCCAACAGATGGTGAATGAGTAACAGCTATCATTTATTTACCATAGCGCAAGTCAAATGCATACCACGGTGACCAATTGGCCTCATTATTAATCAGTATGAAGTTCAAAAGTAGCAGCTATCTTTCCAAACTGTAAAAACACTAATCAGAAATGAGAGAAGACCAAAACTCTAGTGATAGAGGTTAAGTTGTATATTAACAGCAGCGTAAAAACATAAATGTACATGTGGCGAAACACAAAGTTCATTTTAAAAGACAACAATGTATATCTCTTACCAGTTTGATGATTCCTCTGCAAGTGCTTTCTTTTTCCTCAAGGAGGTCTCTCCTGTTACCCCAAGAAGATCTAATGTTCAGAGTCTCAAGGAGGCAGTAAGGCCACAAAAAAACCCAAAAGGCCCCTAATAAGAGTTTTTAGAAACAAAATTGCGGTTTTGATTCAAAATTCACAGGTGAGTCTCTGAGAGACGAAGCCCTCATTGACCTTGTGACTCATTTGACAGCAGTGGCTCTCCCTTGGGTCTGTTCCCTGCATTCATGGCATCCAGCGGAAACAGGCAGCCCAGATTTCCCATGCGTCGTCCTTGCGTCAGACCCCAGCACAACTATGAGCGTTGTCTACTTCAGCGGTGTCTGCAAAGTCCTTCAGCATCCATTTTAAGTTAAGCTTCACAAACCGATCTGTAATCAAGATGGCTCATTGGAAAAAAGTGTCCGAACTTATAAGTGTTTACTGAGAGAGAGCGAGCGCAGGAAGGATAGAGTGTATGCCTGTCGTTGCCCTGTCACCAACGCATGACACACGTCATCAGGGGAGGCACCTGGGCCACAGACATCCGTTTGACTCTCCGAACGAGACACGGGAGGTGTGGGGACCAGAGGGTGGCAGGGGGGTCTGGGAAGCCCTGTGGGCCGAGGGTGAGCGAGGGGGGCTGGGGTAGCATTGCCTGCCTGCTTGCTCACAGATGCAGGTTGCTAGGTGAGGGGGCTATAAACGCTCTCTTATTGAGGGGCTAATGATGTCAAATAAAATAAAGCAAACAGTCGGTGGCTAACGAGGGCTAATTTAGTGTGCTCTGCGTAATGAATTAATGACGAGCACCCTACTGATAGAAATGGTGAGTGCAAGAAATGGCAGGAGACAGTGGACTCCACCGCACAGATCAGGGGGCCGCGATTTCACTGACAGTTCTGCTCTTCTTCATCTTTCCAGCCTTTCTTCCTCTACTTTATTTCTAGTTTGAAGTACTAGAAATAAAAGCAGGGCAGTGCTCATGTCTATCTTCGTAATGCCTCCCTCTCTCTGTCTCTCTAATCTTTCTCATTTTCATGGTTTGACTGCTGTTTGGATTGAGGTGGTCTGGTTTGATTTGGCTTGTCTCCGAGGTTGTCATGGCTAGAAGGAGCTGGATGAGCAAAACACATTCGCTTCTATGCTCTTCCATCAAAGGGATCTCATGTGAGAAAGAAATCTTGTTTCAGTAGAGGAAGTCTCTGAAACTGGCAGACTGGTATGAATATTTGATAGATAACCAAAAAGAAACTCACTGATGAAATGTGCAGTAAGCCACAAAATATTATGCATTTGCATAGTAATGTTATGTAAGTGAGTTTCTTATGGGAAAAATGCATATCAAAATCTTACAGATATCCAAAAAATTTACTCACCATTATGCCATTCCATGTTTTAAGACTTACTTTCTTTGCTGTAACTCTAAAGTAAATGTTTTGTTGAATTTTAATGCTGCTTTTTTATAACTTTTTTCAAACATTTTTCAGTGAAGCCATACAGAGACCATGGGCTGTTAAGCTACAATTAGGACCAAAAAAGCAACAATAAAAGAAAAAATAAAAGTATCAAGTCTTGGGAATTCATATAATAGATTTGTGGGATGATCAGGATGAAATCAGTCATTATTCACTGAAAATCATGTTTTAAAAGCAATGTGTTTGGAATGACATGAGGGTTAGTAAATGATGGTAGAAGTTTCATTTTTGGGTGAACTACTCTTTATTATAACGTCCTACTGGAAGCGTTTAAGAAAGTTACAGTATTTCTACTGTATACAGCAGTGTAATGAGCCTTTTAAAATGGCCCAGAGGCAAGCTGAACTCTCTTTTGTGCTTTTATTTTCTCAAATACGGTCCATCAAAAAAGATGGACCATTTCTAAGGGGTTATCACGAGTAACGAGTGCAACCAGCCATGAGCATGCTCTATAATAACCATAATCTGATGAGTCAATTAGCAACGGTGCCAGAGTGAGCAAGCGACAGAGAGATAGAAGGAGAGTTGTGATTGATCCCCATGGGATGGTTTCATATTCTCATTTAAGCACCTAAAACCCAATCAGCACTGTGAGTGTGGCTGTTTATATCCATTTAAAATCTTTAGCACATATGAGGGATGTGATGATACAGAGAAGAGGCCCCATATGTTTGGACCCATCAGGTCTAAACGGACCATCAGCGATCCAAATAATCCTAAAAAGCTCCATGGCAACCAGACACTGTTACACAGAGGTCCAGTGCTTACATCGCATGACTGCACAGTTGATCAGTAGAACCAATACAGCCTGATGTCTTTCTAAAATCACATCATGAATACTAAATATATTTTTTAAATATTCCAAGTGGCCATAAAACTTGTCTCTGCAAATCATTTACATATTTTAGAATTGTCAGCATGATTGCTTTGAATATACTCATTACTTTATTGACTTAGCAATAAACAAGATGCTATATTGAACATTGTCTTCTTTGGAAATACTCATCCTAAAAATGCAAGGCATTTACTCAAGAAACCACTGTATAATACATCAAGATATCAGTCCTAAGCCTTGGAAATGTTGTGAACATGCCAACCTAGGAAGGAAAGAAAGAAGATTATAACACTCCTTTGAGCAGTTCCTGACATGCATTGTAAAAGATGCTGAGTGCCTTGAGAAATCGCTTTACCGTCTCGCTCTATTTGGGGGTTTTGATAGGCAGTGGGCCACATATCAGAAGGGGAGTCAGAAATCTCAACAGCCTTTAGCAGGTTCACTGAATTCACACTCAAAAGCCTTGCAGAACTATCTCCTGCCTACTGAATAAAAACCAGCAGACTGACCTTATACAAGTGAAGGAGCCTGCAAAAACGGGCAGTTTGGTGTACTTGACAAACCCCACTGACATTAGACGGAGTCGACATTTACACTACCCCACTAAGTGGCACCTCTGCGGGGGGGAAGATGTTGCCATAGTAGCACACCCCTAAGTCACTTTCTGAGTCATTTAATTATTAACAACCCCATGCCTGAACTGTGTAGGAATATCCTAGTCTGTTGCACCACAATGCGATCCACACAGTCTGGTGCAAACATATACACCATACAGCAGACTTCTGAACATAAGAAGGTCTCAGTTCAATTTGCGAATTTTGAATTGAAGTGTCTCGACTGCCTTAATAGAATATAAATCAGAATCGGACAATTCAGATGAGAATTTCCTTAGTCCAAAGTAAGTTTTGAGAAAAAATTAAAATTATTATTATAATTATAAATATATAACAATAATTATATATTTGTACTAATTGTGTCATTGTATTCCCTTGCTCCCTGAATTTCAAACTAATTACACATGTCGCTAGTAATGGGCGCTTTTGAAACACTGCTTCATAAAGCTTTGAAACATCTACAAAGCTTGTGTTTCGCATTGGTGGTTCAAAGAGTGTTAGACAAATCACGTGGTTTCTGCAAATGAGGTTTGTTTTGTCATATTGTTTCAAACCTTGGTTTGGTTTCGAAACATTTCAAAATTCAGATTGTTCATCGCTACATGGCATTGATCTGGTAGACCTATGAAGGTGTGTCTAATGGTTAAATTTTACATTTTTTTATTAACTTAATGAATTTTATTACTTATGTGTGTGTAATACAAAACGGAGAATGATACTTTATTGCTTGTCTAATAACACAAAGCTAGCACTATTGGAATTTAATTATTTGTAGATTACATTTAATAGATTACAGTTTCAAAAAAACATGCAATTGGTTTGTAAACGGTGTTTTTCTGCATGTTTTTGTTGTATTTACACCATTTTGTCAATCACGGTTTCTACGCAGTGTGGAAAAGTACTCTCTAAAAAAATGCTGGGTTAAATACAATCCAGCGCTGAGTAAAATATGGACGAACCCAGCGATTGCAAGTAGGGCTCACTGCAGCCCACAAGATCCAGGGGGTGTGGTTGGATCCACATCTGGGGGGTGGAGAGGGGTAGGTTTAGGGATCAAGGGGTGGAGATGGGTAGGTTTAGGTATATGTAAGGTGGGAGGAGTTGGATCTGGATCCAACCACACCCCCTGGATCTTGTGTTCTGCAGCGAGACGCTCCTCAGCGATTGGGTTGTTTAGACCCAAGACCCATTGTAAAATATAAAATTGAGAATTTCTAAAAAAAATAAATGTATCATACAAGCACAGTATTTTTCATGAAAAAGTGTGGAAGCATATCAAACAATCTTTTAATATATTTTCAGTTGAGCAGAATATTTATAATCTGGTTTTGTTATCAATTATATTTATAATTATTATAATTATAAATATTTTTACAATGTAATTTTTTTGTAATTTTATAAATAAACAAATTTGTATGTCTTATAATTAAAACAAATATTCAAAAACTTGTCTTCAATTGAGGCTTGTTTGTAGTTCGTAATCGTGTTAACGCGATGGCCAGTCAGATGTGTTTAAGTTAGTGTTAGTGAGAATCTGCTCAACACCACTCGAAATGCAGTATTTTTTTATTCAACATGCTTTAAAGTTCTGCATGCACATGCATCCTTTCATTATAACCAAAATGTAATCAAAACGTATAGAGATTCACTGTGAAATGTGGACATCTTCATTGATTATAACTGGAATTTTTGCACAAATGCAAAATATTTAAATGCAGAACTGAATCCAAACTTGCAACTATTATCCCATCTTTTGTTATCATAACAACAGATAGGACTAAAAAAAAAATCTGATGTCAAAATTGATTTTGGAGTGTAAGTGCAGACTAATAATAAATTAATAATTAACAAATTATTTAATATTTCAGTTCAGTTTTCTGGTATTGGTACAGCCTACTGAAATTTTGGTACTGTGACAAGATTTGTGAGTGTATCAAAATGTGAATTCAGAATTTAAATCTTTAATCATTAAATATTAAATAATTTGAAATATGGTTGAAATATGGTTGGTTAATCTTCAGAGAAGTCTGGAAATTTGAGTCTGTAAAAGTAGGGAATTTTGAAATGGAAAATGTATATGTATACACACACACACATTCTTGCATATGTGGTTTATGGGGACTCTCCATAGGCGTAATGGTTTTTATAGCCTACTGTACAAACCATATGTTCTATGTACGAACATTATGTTCTGTGTCATTTTTTCCACTTTTTCCATTCAAATAGTATTATTCAGTGAAATGAATGACCATCTGCACAATTCTGATATACACACATTCATATGTCTATATGGATCATAATCCAACAGGCCAATTAATTTGCTGTCAATAACCACTTGAATGAATAAATGAATACTAATAATTTGCAGTACTACAATATTTTAGCTTCAGTATGTGTGCTGGGGAAAAACCTAACAAGACCTTTACCTTCATATAAAAAACACTGATGTTGTTTTCCTGCCAGTCATATTCTAGAACACAAGAAATCTGCCCAGATTCACTGCGGCAATTCCAATTAGCTGCCTCACGTTCTCAGACTTCGATGAAACCGACTATCACAGTGTTGAATACGGTTCACGGGTAGCATTTGAGTAGGAGTGAGCTGCTTTTATTGTTCTGGTTCTGTCAGCCCACTGCTAAACAAGCCCTGCTGAGTTCTGTGTGAACACTGCGAGCAGCGTGACAGAAGATAATCGTGATGACAATAATATGCCCGCGCGCGGAAGATTTCGGCGGGCTCATTTATTGAGAGCCTTCGCATGCCTGTCGAAAAACATCTATACAACACGGTCAATATGCATGTGATCTGACAAAATTTGTCTCTTTGCAAAGCTAAAATATTTGTAGTAGGCTAACAAAATAAAGTAGTATCTATATTATTTAAATAGACAGATTTAATTGTCAAATGAAGCCACAGAAAGAGTCTGTAACCAAGCGATTCGCTTTTAAGGCATTTACATTAAGTAATTTTCCACTTATCGTGTAACATACATTTATAATCTTTCAAAAGAAAGATGAAGAAGCTAAGAAAGGTAGTCATAAAAAATAGGAATTTGATATTATGATGTGTGTGTGGTTTAAGCCTACGTGATTGAGCCCTAACATCTGAATGTCCGGGTCTGTGGCTCACTTCATATTTCACACTCCCTCTGAAAGGACAAGTAACACCTGAAATCTCGTTCTCTTTATGGCACCAAGCTCGTCCTGGATCAGGGGCCTGTACCATGATGGTAGATGAACAAATTCAGAGTTACAGAATTAGTTTCGCGTTGACAAAACCGAACCACTCCAATCCGGCTTTGTTGGTACCATGATGCTGATCATCAACTTCCTTTGTCAACTCAGGCTTTGATCCTCCTGAGTTTGTGGAGCACGTGCACATGACTGTGACATCACTGGCGAACAGCCAATCACGAGCCTTGTTTAAAGGTTAAAGGTTTTAAAGGTTAAGAGATTGAAGATTTTATTATTATTATTATTATTATTAACAATATCAGAAAGAATCAGATAAATATTAGAACAAGAACATATGGGGGATACAGTAAACATTAAAAGGCAATTAAATAAGTAAAAAAAAAAACAATAAATAAATTGTATACAGTCATACAGTTATACAATCATTTTACAATCATAAAAGTTACAACTTATCTATATATATTTTTTTTAATAAGATTGGATGTTTTTAAGGCTTTTTATTGGAGGAGATTCTTTGAAGTGATGAGTAAAGTAAAAGTAAATCAGAAGTGAATATTTTACAATTAAGTTTAAAGTTAAGGCATCTCGCTTTGTGAATGTGAAATTTTCTCATCATACAAATAAAGTCTAGAGCATCATCTAGCTCCCTACTGTCAGAAAACACCGAATGAAAGAGAACCTTGACTGCAGAAATGTTACATAGACAAAAGAATACAAGAAGATGCTGAAATTTGAAGCCAGAATTGTTTATTATAAGGACAGAAATAGAATAATTGTGAGAGAGATTCTTCCTCTTCTTGGCAAAAAGAGCAGAGTGGAGAAAGATTTTGTATGAATTTACTTAAATATTTGTTGCAGGGGTAATAGCCTAATGATGAATAATTTGAAGAATATGATGAATTTAAATGTATTTACGCTGAAAAAAGTACTTGTTCATGAGAGAGGACAAATAAAAGAAATGATCTTGCTTTAGCAGTGCAGTCTCAGTGAAACTTGTTAAATTAGTTTAAATATTTGGAAATATACAGCGATAGAGACTCGAACATGTAAGGTCACGTAGTCATTTTTAAAACGTTATCTATTGATTCTACAGCTTATTTATATTACATACGAACTGTACATATTAACATTCATTTAAAATAAATGATTTATAATAACTGTTAAACTAAAATTGCTTGTGTAATGGATTAATAATAATATAAATAATATAAAATAACTCAATTTTTGGTTTTGGCCAGACAATTTTTCTTAGTACTAGTGACCTTTAATTTGGAGCAAGAGAAACTGGGGGAGTGACTTTTTTGTGTCAGACATTTGTCACTTTGCTCACATCTGATTGGTCCAATTTCAGTTTGAGATCTCTAACTCAGAACATAACCTGCCCTGCCCTGGAGCAGGTTAGCTGTGGAGTGTAAGTTACTATGGCAGTGAACGCAGCTAAAAGCCAAACCATGGTACCTAAAACCCAGGATTGGTGCAAACTAAACTGAAATTTACCTGGCTAGCCAGGCAATCTGGCTTCATGGTACAGGCTCCAGGTCTGACAGTCGTCAGTTAACCGAGAAGACACTGGTGGAAATAGTTGCTGTCCACTTGACTAAAACATACCTGTAAAGCAATCCTGACCCCTAGTGGTCATATAATTACCTCCAAGTAGTTTGTGCCTCACTTTCATTGTCACGAACACAAAAGCCAACACATGATTTACAAACACGCATTTTTGTTTTATAAGCTTTGTAATACTTTATCTGAATCAGAACATCGAATTACAGAACAAAAGCATAACTAGTAAAAAAGAGAGCATTTTACACAAAAAAAAATCTGGAGGAAATACCTATATACTGAGGAAATTTTTTTTTGCACCTTTAAGAAACACTTAAAAAAAACTGTGATCTCTGTTTCAGACAACCAATAAAACTCTTTGTACAGTGGTTAACAAGTGGCCTAACTAATTCAAACCAAATCAAAAACATCACATACAGGCAATTCAGGCTTCCATTTCAATCACAATAATACATTTCATATGGGATGTTACATCTCTCAAATGAAGTGATGGCACTATAAAGGCAGATAAAGGACATTATCTTAAAGGGACAGTTCACACAAAAATTAAAGTTCCGTCTTTTTTTACCCTCGTGTTGTTCCAAACCAATATGTCTTTTTAACACAAAATGAAATTAGATCCCAGGCTCAGTCATCATTCGCTTTCATTGCCCCCCGATTCTGTATCTCATTTTAAACCCCATTTTAGACAGAAATACAGGTTTGGGAAAACATAAACGTGAATAAATGATGACAGAATGTTTCATTTTAAGTTTAACCATTCTGTCAATATCTGTCATACAAATCTTAGGTGTGTTGAATGGCAAGAGACCCGATAATGAACAAAATTTCACTGGTTAAACACCTTTTCCCACACACATACATAACAGTAAACAAAGTTTTTTGTTTTATGAAAAATAATTTATCTGTAGTAGATAATGTTTCATGTTTAAATGAAACATGAATACTGTCAATTACTCAATGGTGAAACTATAGTCATTGATGTGTGAGCAGCAGTGAAACCCAGAATGGCGCAATTAAATAATGGCACGTCCCATTAAATCAAGAGGAATAAATAACAGAAAAAGAAAGTCTGAGAGTCATTTACACCTGCAGATGGTTGGAGGAGGAAAAGAAGCCACCAAATGACCATTTGTATTGTGCTGTACTTCTGGACTGGTGGTACGAAACTGCAAGATCACCCTTTGATGTACTTCTAACTTGTCCTGTCCTTTTGTTACTCAGTTTCAAATAAAGTTGTTTGGTGTGTATTAAAAAAAGTGCATCACTTTGCGCTGTAACATTTATGACAAAATGCAACCACGCAGGACAAAACAAACAAATACATTCACTCCCTTAACAAAATACTTGATCAAAGTCCACTAGCGCTTTCCTTTGCCAAAATAAATTACGTTCATAAGTTCACATTCATTCGCTGGTTGTGTTTGTTCACATCTAGTAAAGGCTCACTTTTGACTAAGAGATTTTCTCAGGAGGTCAAGATCCATTCGTGTAGGAGGGTCTTTCTGTGGTGGACAAGAGTATTCCTCTAGGGCCAGGGGAATGAACCTTTCCAGTAATCCCAGCACCTTGGTATCTTGGGAGGCCAACAGAGCAGACCATGGCTGTGGTGAAGGACCCCCCTGGCCGAGGAACCCCAAGAAAGCAATGGCGTCTATAAAAAGACAGTCATAGGAATCAGCAAACACAGAGTGATCCTCATCAAGGAAAAACAGATCTTGACAGCAGTTTTTTGTTTTAGAAATACCTTACCTTTCTTCTGAAGATCTGGTGTTTTAGCAAACCCCAAAGGGACCAGAAATTGTGCAGCACCAGCAATGCCAGCAGGCTGACCTCTTGTTGCAAGAAGAACTATTGACCTACACAGAACCAACCTGATTTAGTCTAAACAGTGAAATACAGAAATAGATTACCTTAAAAGGGTCATGAACTGAGAAATCAAAACTCCCCTGATCTTTTGACATATAAGAGGTCATTGCGCCGTAAAAACATCCTATAAGTTTCAGAACTCAAAACTTTCTCATTAGTGTAAAACAGCTTATATTGATGCCAGTCTACCAGAACGATAGGTTGTGGAATGTGCCACTTTATGATGTAATAGTGTGGCTAAACACTGCCTCTGCAGAAGATGATCAACACCTGCTTCTACAGCACTGCCTGTTTAGCCCCGCCCACTGATTCACGCATGTAGTGTTTACGAGAAAGGCAAATACAGTTAGCAAAAGATGGCTCAGATGAAAAAAAGACAGTGTGCAGTGCAAAGTTGTGGAAAAGCAAGTCTTTGCATTGCCTTCCTTCTGATCCCAAAGTTAGGAAAGTGTGGATCAACTTTATTTTCCAGATCATGTCAGTAAGAACTTGGTCCTTTGTTTACTTCATTTTACTGTGGATTTGTTTATAAACAAGGCACAATTCGACACAGGATTTTCAGAAAGACAAACTAAAAGACAAAGCTGTGTCGACTATATTGGATCCAACAGTACCCACATTAAAAAATACTATAGTAATTTATAGTAAATACTATAGTGTTTTTGAACCATACTATAGTAAAGTGTATTAACACAACAGAGTGTTCCAATGAATGGGGTCAAAACAGGACAGAATATATCATATTACTTCTAAATTATAATGAATCTTGATAACATAATAAGTGGACCTCAGAGAACATTACAAAATAATAAAAAAGCAGTTCATGGGCCCTTTAAAAATAAAAGGTCTATTAAAATGGCGAAAATGCAACACTGTTCAAAAGTTTGGGGTTGATAAAATCTTTTAATGTTAACCTTTTAAGTCTCTTACACTCACCCGGCCTGCATTTACGTGTTCAAAAATTCAGTAAAAACAGTAATATTGTGAAATTTTACATTTTAAAATAACTGTTCCTGTGATGGCAAAGCTGAATTTTCAGCATCACTACTCCAGTCTTCAGTGTCACACGATCCTTTGAAAATCATTCTAATATGATTTGGTGATCAAGAAACATTTCCTGTTATTATCCATGTTGAACACAGTTGTGCAAATGAACAGCATTAACTAGAAATAGTAATTTATTTTTATTTAAATGTCTTTACTGTCACTTTAGATCAAATGTTGAATTCATGGACTCATTCATGGACAATTCATTAAAAAAATCTTACTGAGCCCAAACTTATGAACAGTAGTGTATATACTAAATAAAATCTTCAGTACATCAAATCAGCACTGCACACATCCTTACACTCATCACCAGCTCCCTCAATAAACACTTGATGCAACCTCTCAACCTCTTCAACCAGACACCTACTGCAGTGCCAATTTTTCCCAACCTCTAGACAAACAGTTAAAAACCCCAAACCACAATTTTCACCCCTCACCTCTTCTTAATTCCAGTTTTAAAATACTGCTCCATTTTAGTGTCCAGCGTCGTAAACAATGAGCTCTTTGTGACTTTTCCAGAGCATGCGTCCACAGTAACTATGAGGAACCCTGACTGTTTGAGGTCAAACCTCTCTGCATTCACCTATAAGACAGGAAAAAGAGAAAACAGGTCCTGTAAACATTTCTAAATGTTAACAACATTCATTTCTGCATGCACCACAAAAGCAAGATAAATGAAGATAAATACATATTCTAATTTTCTTTCCTCTACTACACAGTGGAAAATAAAAGCGGCAACCTCTCCCCACAGTCACAGCAAAATTGGCCAAAGCACTAATTCAAATCAGCTTTATTATCATTAATATATATAAAACATGATTCAAAAAAACTGAAACTAAAATACATTATGACTGCAAACGAAAGTAGAAATGGCCACAAATTAATTTTAGTTTTTAAAAACAGTCAATCATTAAACACGAAAATCGTAAAACGTAGTACTAGCGATAACACTAGACATCCCTGGAATATGTGTTTTACTAATTAAAAGTGATTTGAACTTTATTAAATCATATTAGTTAACACTCTAACTTTGGCAGCCTCAAAATACTTAAAAAAAAAATAAATAAAAGGGAAATAAATCTAAACATGTATTCTTACATTTTACTAAATAAACCAGTGAACGCTTGCATGATTTTCCCAAGAAAAAGAAATGCTTTGAATGATCACACTCACAGTGATAAAGGCTTCTGTGTCATTACTCTGTTCTTCTTTTACACTGAGGGATTTGATCTGAGTTTGGAGGTAGCTGTTCCATGGATCACTGGAGAAGGCAAACTACAGGGAGGAACATAAAAGTCACTCAGGGTTGACAGTTTAATGGCTCCCTGTTACAACTGCCCAGAAAACGCAAGGTAAGGCTCTCGGACAGGACAGCAGATGGACAATCTGTCTATCTGGCACATAGTTCAAAGCCAGGCCCACTCAAACAGAGATACACAAATGATCCGGTCCGTTCATATGGAGCTTGGACCGTACTTACCTGTGAGGCCCCACAGGCTCTGCAGGGCTCTGTGTTTGGCTTTGGCATAGGCACTATGCTGCTGGCAGGCTTTCTGTATTTGGGGTAGGCATTGGCGGTGCAGTTGCAGGTCTGAGTCTTTTGGTTGGCACGTGTGGTGGCGATGATCTTCACTCTCTCGCAGCCTGCGCTGGAGCAGTAGCTATGGCCGTCTCGTCTGAACCGAGCTCGTGCGTACAGCCATAACAAACTGGAGGTTAAACACAGGCTTACTGTCTCAGACTGATCAGGCTGTGCTGTAAACAATAATTTATCTGGATTTGATGATATAATTTAAAGGGAAGTAGGACAGCACAAGTAAAACCCAAAAGCATTGAGAGAAATTTAGCAAACAAAATGCTATACATCAAATTAAAGGTGATATGTAAGAGAATTAATTTGTAGAGACAACTATAACTAAGCCATTCATGGGTCAGTTCCAACAAAGTGTAAACAAAGTGGCTCTGTGTCACTATCAAAACATTGCTCTGATTGTTTGAGCATCAGGATGAGCCTGACAGAACAACATTGTTTCATTCAATGGCGTGATAATTAGAAATGTTTCTTAAGTAACAAATCAGCATATTAGAATGATTTATGAAGGATCATGTTACACTGAGCACCTTTTCCATCATCTAACGATTATTAATTAACACTTAACTCTTTAGCAGATCAGAAAATGAATACTTTATATTATAATACTGTGATGTCTAAATTCCCTTGGACCATTTAAAACAACAGATTTTAGGCTGCGTTTACACTAGTGCATTTTCGTTTAAAACGCATAACTTTTGCTACAGTTATGCCTGTCGTTTACACTACTCCGGCGTTTTCGGCCCTCGAAAACGGAGACTTTTGAAAAAGCTGCAGACCTGCGTTTCAGTGTAAACGGACCAAAACAAAGACTTTTGAAAACAATGGCGTGGTTGCCAACATTCGCTCTGCGTATCCTTGACAACCGTGTAAACAATAACATCATGCTCATAGTTGTACCCACAGATATGTACAGGTAGAGTCCCCATTCGCCGCTCAAAGCACATAGAAGCGTCCTCCATCTCAATAATAAGGCATCTATCTATACATATCTATGGTTGTACATGCATTAATGGTCATGTGACATGCATTTTTAGTTGTGTAGCGTGGACGGAGTTCGTTTCTGAAACGCAGTGAAAACGCCAGTGTAGAAGAGGATCGTTTTCATTCTAAAACGTCATTTTAAAACGAAAACGGACTAGCGTAAACAGGGCCTTAGTTGTTAAGTGTTTTATATTTTAGAAATTTGAAGCTGAAGTCCGTAAGTTTTGCCTCTTTGTCGCCATCTCCGTTTGAAAACCTGGAATTGCAGCTGCTTGCGGAATTATCTTGCTTGTGTGGGGTTGTGAGTTGGCACGGCTTCAGCGCGGATGAATCTAATGTTTTGAGGTGAATGTGTAGCTGTCAGTCACCGCACCGGTGTGGATGTTTACTGTACTTCGCAATCACAGATTCTAACCTATGTCTTGGAAATATGACCCAAATAAGAATTTTCACCGTATATTGCCATCTGAACAAGTAACAAGTTTGCCATGTTTGTTCTGACCAACTGAGGAAAAAAGCATTACCATAAATTGTGCTACCAATGGTGATTAAATCTAAAGATCGGTTAGCTCATATCACATCAAAAGTATTATTATTGTTATACTTTATTCTCAAATTATTAATGTTAACAACATCAGCATTGCGTGACTGAGTATAGTGTGTATTAGCGTGTAGATTTCAATTTCCATTTAGTCTAATCTAATCGTCATGCCATTTGAATTTCATATTAATAAATTCTTTTAACCCAAAAAGCAAACTATGCTCCCTTCGAACTGGTTTTCTTTAAAAAAAACAAGTCTTGTCTAATCCCAGGCTATCTATAATCAAAAGCATTTAAAACTGGATTATAATTAAATTTCATTCACGTGTTTCATAAACACATAATCCTTTCTGGATTACAATCCGCCATCAAAATGATACATTTAATTATTCTAGCTGCTGTGAGAAAAGGCTATAAACGATCCGCCACCTGCAGGATCCTCACATGCTATAGCCTACTAGCCGGGACAACTTCTTTATGTTTACAGACGTGACGTAATGACACAGTGCCATGCTCGAATTTCCCGCAAAAACCTACCCATACTACTCAAATTAGAAAACATTATTATGAGCTAACAGTTGTGAATCGGGCTAAAGTAAGGCGATAGTTTTGAACACTGGCTGGTTATGTAATTGCTCAAATATTGATTTCGGATCATTTTTAACCAAAAAAAGTTACGGACTGCAGCTTTAATATTCTATTTAAAGGGATATTAATACCTTTAAAAAGAATTAAAATTCAATAAAATGCATAGACCTAATTTTATTCCTACAGATTTTTTTGTGAAATCAATATGTTGATAAAGGCTTGTTAACATTTCAAATACATTTTTTCCTACCCAACAGATTTGTCGAAAAAGTACTTCCTCTCCTGCTGTCGTTTCTCTAAGTCTGAAATGGACAATACAGGGCCATAGTCCTCTATGCCATCGAAGCTGTTGTTCTGCTTGTTGTAGATGTCTGATGTGATCTGGAAGACGGTTTCATTGGGGTAGCAGAAGCCAAGAAGAGCCCAATCACCCCTACAGGAGCAACACAGTCACAGTCAACATCAGATTGTCTCTTGCATGAGCAATTACAGAGGCAAAATTTCATGGTTATATAGTTTAGTAAATAAATAATGTTCTGTTTCAGATATGTGGGATCACATTCCTCCTTTTTAACTTACTGGTCAAAATTAATCAGTGACAGAACTGTTTCTCTGGGTGCAGGTCCATTCCAGTGCACCGTGTAGCTCTTGCCCATCATCAGTACCGGTTGGTACTGCTGAGAAGGAGCTGTCTGGCTTCTGATGCCTCTGAGAGCCATGGGTTTATCAGGGTATTCATCTCTACTGATAGACAGGCTCAGATTAGATGCGCCCTGCGTCTGTATATACACCTATGTAGAAAATAAGTAACATTGTTTAAAAAGTAAAAACAGTTAAGAAGATATACAATACTGTTCAACAGTTTGTGGTCAGTAAGATCTTTATTTTATTTCTTTCAATAAAATTAATACGCTTATTCAGCAAAGAAGCATTAAATTGTTTAAAAAAAAAAAAAAAAAAAAAGAGTAAAGACTAAAAAACACAATCTATTTACAATACTAATCTATATGCTGTTCCTTTGAGCTTTCTATTCATCAAAAGAAAATGTATCAAGGTCTCCACAAAATTATGAACCAGCACACCTGTTTTCAAAAGCAATATTAATAAATATTTCTTAAGCAGCAAATCAGCATATTAGAATAAATTCTGAAGGATCACATGACACTAAAGACTGGAGTAATAAACTATAAACTACATTTTAAAAAATTAAAAAAGAAAGCAGTTATTTTAAATTGTAAAAACATTTCACAATAAAACTTTTTTACTATATTTTTCATTACATAAATGCATTCATGTTGAGGCTTCCATCAAAAGCATAAAAAAAAATGTACAGACCACAGCTTTTGAACAGTGGTGTACTTGCATATTAACATGACATGAAAATGGAAAAGGAGAATGAGACACCTATTTCTTTACCTGAGAGTACTTGCCACTGCACACAACCCCATTCCAATGAGGAACATCCACACATTGTGGGTGGCGGATCAGGAAGTTGTCGGCCCTCGCCACATACGTATCTGTGTAACTGCTGATTGAACCATCCAAGTCATGAAAGATGGAATTTTTATCGCCGTCCAAATCATTCTGCTCAAACCACTCGCCTGGTCGGCCAAAAAATGCTCTTAGAGTAACCTGGATGATTAAAAGAGGATCACTGGTCATGAGAAATGTTAACGAAAACAATCGGACAGACGTAGAATTAATGTGGTACCATTTAGACACAAGTGAAGCAAAATACGACCACATTTTAAGATCTTTCCAAGTGCTCTTTTTAACATGCTAAATACCAGCTGCCAGAACAGGATCTTATTATTTAATTACTCAGCACCAGAGCAGATGGTAATCAATCAGCAGAGAACAACCAGATGTGTCGTCTCTCTCACTGAGAAACAAGCAATAAGTACAAGCATTAGTAACACGTAAGATAAATAACCGTTATTACAGACTAGACAGACTGGGTGGTGTTATCTGGGAGATCTGGGTTTCTAAAGAAATGGTTTCTATGACCTTGAGTAATGCAATTACGTTTAAGTTGCCCCAGGGGGCCAGTCCCTGTAATTAGTCCATAGTTGACTCTGACAAACCCTAAATGTCATAAAAAATAATTATAGGTAAAAATGTCATTAAACTGTTCATTTTTTTCTCTTTATTACCCTGTAATCTTTATATTTATAATTAAAAATGGCAAAAAATAAAAAATAAAATAAAATAGTTTTAGTTTTTGAAACACAATATATTATAAAAATTAACACCAGTTTTATTTTTGTACCAAGTTATTCATATTTTGAATTAATTTTTACTTTTATATTTTCCATTTTAATTTTAATTTCAGTCAAAGTTGTAGGAATTTTGTTGTGCATTTTTGTCTTTTTTTTTTTTTTTAAAGTTTTTATGTTTAATGTGTGTATAGTTCTTATTTTATTTCAGTTTTAGTTTGTCATGGCAAGATTTTTATATTTTACTTTAATCAAGTAACATTTATTTTATTTTTTTATGGTTTTTTGTTTGATTTAATGGTTAATAAACCTGGTTAACACACTAACTTGGGCAGTCCCAAAATGACATAACTAAAATCAAAATAAAATCATTTAATAAATAAACAGAAACTATAAGCACTGAAAATATATAGAGTGAAAACTAAACTAAATGACAAATGGTTGCAACAAGGGAAATTAAATTATATATATATAAAAATTGAAATTCTAAAATAAAATTAGTGAATAATAAATGTGACTGAAATAATGTACTCAAATAAAATAAATAAACAAAAATGTTACAAAAAATTAGAAACAATTTAGAACTAATTAGAAAAAATGTATTCTGTAGTACTGAATATATTATCATAGAAGCAGTTAAAAGGAGTGACTTGTATGTTTGTGTGTTAGGTGGGTTAGCAGTCACAGTATAGTAGTGTCAGTGAGCATTTGAACAGTGTCCAGGTCCTAAATGTGTATGTGCACTCACACTAGGCTGGAAGGCGAGTGACGACAGGTTATTTCTGGGTGTCAGCTGCCAGATGTTTTTCAGGCTGAATCCCACAGCCATGGTGAAGCGCTCTGTCGTGGGACTGAAGGCACGAAATGTGCTGTCTAAGATTCTCACTGGACCATCATTTATCTGAAAACCTCGGATAGGAAACGTCCTGACAAGAACAGAGCAAATTAAACAATTAAACAAAGAATTTATATTTCACTAAACCAGACAAAAGTTTATTTATACTAATCTCTCTTTATTTCTTCTCTCACATACTTGTTTCTTGGTAGAGTTCTCATCTTTCCGTCTACTCCACCAGTCCCCCAGTATTTATTTTGCCCTCCATTAGTGCCACGATTTCTGCTCTCACCAACAAACAGAGACTGGGAGACCTCCTGACTGGAGCCCTCATCTTTAGGGTAGCTGCCATCACTGCAGTGAAAAAGAGGAGGAGGGGAGGGAAACACTGTTTCATTAACTGCTTGCCTTAGGTGGTTTATGTAAAACACTAGTCCAGACAAATTCACACACTTGCACACATTTGCCAATCAGACTGTGACTGTTTTAGCAAAATAAAAACAAGTTCCTTTAAATTACTATGCCTGCAGCCAGCCAGAGACACAGAGAGCAAAAACATTCCTGCATATACACATGCACTCACATACAAACACTATGGCTGTCAATTTTATATCTTTAATGCTGTTCATATATGCAATTAATTAGATCATAGTGCTACAACAAACAGAAAAATGACACGGTACCTTGCAAATGACAGTCCAACACCATTGTCTGCAAATCTATCAGGAAAACAAAACAATAATCAGAAGATTTTATTTATGCAATGCGCTTCTCATAAGTTTTGAGCTTTTTAATAGGTCTACAATTAAGAGTTTTTGACCCCTACCCTGAGTTTCGTATGATGATGTCACCTCCGCGGATCCAGGCCCCCAGATCGTTGTTTTTAAAGGAGATGAGCGTGTCGATAAGTGCGGCCACCCGTGGCTTGCTTGGTTCGGAGTTCTCATGAGGCCTGAACCTGAGAAAGAAATGTCACCAATGAGAAATACAATCTTTTCCTTCGAAGAAAATGTAAGTGCTGCTTGCCCAAGCAACAGTGTTAAAGAAATAGTTCACCCAAAAATGAAAATTTTGAAAATTTATTCACCCTCATTCCGTTCCAACCAAACAGTTGCTGGTCCCCATTGACTTTCACAGTGTTTCTGTCTCTACTATGGAAGTCAATGGGGACCAACAACTGTTTGGTTCTTCAAAATTCTTCAAAATATCTTCTTTCATGTTCAACATAAGAAAGAAACTCATACAGGTTTGGAATAACATGAGGGTGAGTAAATGATGACAACATTTTCATTTTTGGGAGAACTATCCCTTTAATGCTAGAGTTGTGAGTGATTTCTGCATGGTTGTTATTTTGCTACTGTAATATGAAAAAAAAAGATATTTAAATTCAAGCACTTACAGTATCAGTATTTATTATATATTATTTATATACTCCTTTTAAATATATACTGATTTATATTAAAGTCTGCCTTAAATTTATATATATATATATATATATATATATATATATATATACAAATACAAATACAAATAAAGAGCCACCACTGAAAACAATGAGAAATATTTTAAAAGATATAATAATTAAAATTATGCAAATAAATGATAATGTAAATAAAAGAAAAAAAAATATTTTTTTTTTAAATTAAATTCAATAAAAAGTAAATAAAATGCCCTGACACATTATGGAAATCAGAAATTTTGGGGAATTTGACAATTGGCACAATGCCAATATATATATATATATATATATATATATATATATATATATATATACACACATTTACATTTACATTTAGTTATTTAGCAGACGCTTTTATCCAAAGCGACTTACAAAAGAGGACAATAGAAGCAATCAAAACCAACAAAAGAGCAACAACATGCAAGCATATGACAAGTCTCAGTTAGCCTAACGCAGTACACATAGCAAGGTTTTTGTTTTTTGTTTTTTTTTCTTTCAAGGAAAACAAGTAGATAGAATAGAAAAAAGAAAGCTAGTGTTAGTTTTTAAAGAAAAAGTAGCAGTTAGAGAATAAATATGTAGTTGATAGAGGGTCAAGGGTGTGTGTGTTTTTTTTTATTTTATTTTATATATATATATATATATATATACATATATATATACACACACACACACACAAACAAACTCTGCCACACTGTATATTTATAGTGTGGTGTGTGGCTTAAGAAGAGAACTCCGGATGCATCCCCCTGACTAATGCAGAAACTCTATCTGGGCAGACGTGTTTTCTTTATAAGCTGAATCAACTGACACTGGACACAAAGAAACGCTCACCATGTTCACTCACCTAGCGCTGTTGTCCAGACAGAGGTATTCACGTGGGTCTGTTGCAGTGGCGTTGGTGCTCTTGACTTTTCTATCAATAAAGAGGCCAGCCTGACACAGGATGAAAGAAGCAATCACTCTTCACTTTGAAATTGTATGTTCAGTGTCTGGTATCATTCGAGTAATACAGTGCCAGTGAAAGCATAGCCTGTAGTTTCTCTGCACCTGGACAGTCACCAGTCACAACACTAAGCACACTCGAGCTCGAGGAGGCTAACATAAACAAGCGGATAACAGAGAACTATTGTATAGGGAAATGTATGTGTGAGCACCGCGTCACACAAGCACATTGTGCGGGACTTTGAACAATGAGCCATTTCAGAGAAAGAACGAAGATGCCTTGTGCATGTGCAATAAAATCCTGAACTTGTAATTGATTGCATGAGTCTTTCCTGAAGCCACATTTAATAAAATGTTACAAATCCCAAATGATTTATGAACTGCACTTTTATGAGTCACGGGGAGCTGGGTATTAAATGAAGATGGAGAAATAGCATTAGCATTGATATTGTGTGATAAATCACCTGAAGATAATTTACAAAAAAGATTTATAAATCATAAAGTCTAATTATCCTGAAACAGTGTTATTATTATTTGAAGGTTTGTTTTGCCCACCGGTTAGTGAATTTGGCATTAGAGTCATAGATGAGGCATTTGATTACCTTAAAGTTGGAATGAACACGGTTGTTAAAGAAGATGCCCAGAGGCGTGAGCTCAGCTTTCGTCTCTGGAATCAGTCCATGAGAATCACCTGTAGAAGAATTGTGGAAAACGTACCAAATTCCTGCATCCTGAGAGAGAAAAAAAACCAGGGAAAATTCATGTACCAGGTATTTTCATAAATATGGTACAACACTTCCTGAAGGTACAAATGCCCTATTTTGTACAAGTGGAAAGTGTGGTGAATAATATTTATTCTTGAGTCCTGATTTCTATCACAGAAAGAAGATTGAGATTTTCTTAGCCTGGTCTGCTGAAAGCATGAATTCATGAGAAGTTTTCTTTTAATAAAAAGGGTGGAGGGTACATGCTTTTATATACAAAACCTCAAACAAACAAAATAAAGCACGACAATAACACCAGACCGAAGAGATTTATATTGGCAAATACATCTTTAATAAAGGACTGGAATGAGGAGATGCTATCTGTGATTACATAACCGCCTTGATGTTCTCATCAATATCACAGAGCTGTGGGCATCATTTCAAAGACCAGAGAAAGTCACAGAATAATCAGTTTATGATAATATACTGTGAAAATGTTGCAAACAAACATTTACTCACTGTTACAGATCATAGTGAAAATGATTCATTTGGCTATATCAAGGATTGTGCATACCTGTGATCCAGCTGCTGAGTTACTGATCAAATGATTATTGGGGTGTGCGATCCAAAATGTAGATACTGCCCTAGAATACACAGGTCAGACAGGGTCATGTAAATGTGTGATCTTAAAATACATTAAAGCATGTATATATGTATGTACATAACACTTCACAATCAATATTACTCATATTGTACTATGCAGTATTTTAGTGCATTTAGTGTTTGGTTAGCCTGGATTGCAGGTGGTTAGTGAAGGCACAGGGTTTTTTATTCTGAAATACAGCATGGGAAAACAAAAACTTAAGTAAAACTTAGTAAAAATACTTATAAATATATTAGTTAAATAATTAAATACTGAGAAACTGAAACCAAACTAAAATAAATTGACATAAAATAAATCTTGTATTTTAGCTTTCTTTTTTTATTTTACCCAAAACAAAATAAAAATAACCATAAATAAATTTTAGTCTTTAGTCTTAGTCTTTAATATAGTTTCTAAAATATATAAAATGTCGGGCAGCACTAACATTCTAAAACTACAATAAAAATTAAATAAACAAAAATTTGAAAATTATTTGGGTAAAAAAACAAAAATAAAAAGTCTGTAATAACCTTGTCACAAAAGTGCAACTGCTCACTAACCTGACTACAGCATTGCCTCACTGTTTGATCAGATCTACAACTCATATTCAACATATTCCATCATCTATCTTCATCCTGAACATCTACAGCTCTATACACAAACACACACACACGCTCCCAAAACACTTGTTTTCCTTTTGAAAACAGCACCTCCTCAGCTTTCCTCTGCCTGGGACGCTGGGTGTTTTATTGCCCGGATAAGAGAAAAAGACTATCGCTGAGTCTCAGGAAATGAGAGCTCTGTTCTTTCTCCTGTTATTTGACCAAACAATAAAGCAGGTCACACTGTCAAGGTCAGATACCCAGAGCAGAACAAGCATCAGCAGACTTTCAGATAACAGAATGCACAATTTCAAGCTGGCTTCAAGGCTTCAAGCAGCGTGAATATTGGCCTCAGTTTAAGTTATAGGTCTATCCAGCAATATTAATAAATATGTGAGAGTTTATGGTAACTTACTTGCACTCGTTAGCAGGAGATGGTACGTATCCTTTGTGTACCCTGTCTGTAATTTCTGTGCACATGCTATCGTTGCGATCAGTAGGGAGAATGGTCCCTGGCCTGGTCAACAAGCCAAGGTTATGGAAAAATATGTTCCTTTGTTCAATCCCGTCCTCCAGGAAAAAACAATGTCCCAGCGTAACATAGCCAACCGTGTCCCTAACCTATAATAAAAGGAAGATATCATGGTGAATCAAAATGAGAAGATCAATGTAAAAAAATACATTATTATTAGGACACATATATTTCTCTCACCAGCAGGCCGTTAGTTGCATGTATGCCAACGCATCGGGAGAAGGAGTGATGGATGGAAAGGGAGTTTATATAAGTAGGGTCACTGTATCCCCCGCGCTGGTCCACATCTCCACACCTATGAAAGTTCACAGGGTATCTGCCCTTCTCCTGCTGCTGACCCATGTGTTTCAACTCCACCTGAGACAAGTGGACCGACGAGAAGTTCCCCAAAATCTGAACAAGATCAAAAACCCAACAAATAAATAATGGCCAACAAATAATATCTATTATCTTTATACACATGTTTAATTATACAAAACTGTTAAAAATATTAATAACAATCATAAATATAATATATAATCAAATATAATGAAACAAATGTACATAAAATATATATTTTTTAAAACTATATAAATAATTCTGATATTTCCTCCACTAACACACTCTATATTAACACAGTACTGGACTTGCCAGAAACAGTAAAGACTGCTGCATAATATATGGTTGGTCATTTACATAATGTAAACACTGACCCGTCAACTAGTCTACTAGTAAAAAACGAGTAAGTCATATAAGCGCTACTTGTGTTGTAGTTTTTCATTATGCTGCCAAAACTAACACACAAATTTAAGATTATGCTTTCAGTTCCTTCCATTCAAAAAAAAAGAGCAGTACTCAATTATCTGGTGCAAACCCCAATATATATCAGCCTAGGATTTCTCCACATGACAGCACCAGACAGCTTAGTGTTAAATAAACACACAACCACACAGAGTTTCAAACAGACCTTGATGTGCCCCCCGAAGGTGTCGTAGCTGAAGTACTGGCACCAATTTTTTCCGTAGCAGGAGTTTTCCATTTCTCCATGAATGAGGATATTCCTTGAGAGGAGAGCCACCTCTGCACGCATGTCCACACCGTCCAGTATCTCTCCCACATGGGTGAACTGAGGCTTTCCTGAGAAATTCCAACACATAACACACCATAAAGCCCAATAACAGAGTTTCAAAATACGAGAGATTTACCTTAAATAATGAAACCAACTCCAATAAAACAAAATACAATTTCAGTTTAAATATTTTTATCATTTAAATAGATGAATTAAGAAGATGAATTAGGAAGAACTGGAAAAAATGAGTGGATAAACTTAAAATGAAAAGTAAAAAAAAATAAATAAATAATGGATCCAGGAAGGAAAGCAACCTGTCCACACATTCAGACTGCCCTTTACAAACACCCAGAGTGCACACAGTATCCTTCCGGAGGGAAAAGGCCTGGCAAAAGCTTTGCCAACAGGACACAATGCACACGGTGACATTTAAACTACATCCTTTTAATAAAGGCCATATACTGAAGATATTTCTAATTCTCCAAGGAATTAACATATGTGCTGGGAATAATGAATAAATTGTAATTAATACACAATACACCCCAGAAACTATTTGGATATTTAATAATGCATGAAAGTTTTAGCATTATACTACAATATCAACTCAAATTACATTTATTTTAAAGATATAAAATACCATTCAAAAGTTTGCGGTCAGTAAGTTATTTATTTTTATTTTTTGGAAAGAAGTTAAGGCTTTTATTCAAAAAGGATGCATTAAATTGAGCTTATGCCATGGTCTGTCTGAATACTCGATTCTGATTGGCTGGCAGGTGTTGATTAAATTCGTTTAACTGCACAGGTAGTTCCAAGTCAGTTTAATCACCGTGCCATATTAATGCGCTGCTTTAATAGATGCACACTAACCAACAAGCATCACTCTCTCTCTCTCTCTCTCTCTCTCTCTCTCTCACACACACACACACACGGAGAGAGTATGAGTTCGAAGATCGCAGATTGCGCTGCACACATACATGAACTTCTTGCCAGCGCCTCCCCGCGATTTTTATTAATAAAATAGCCTAGATACTAGATCGCTACATTATATTCCTCTGCAACGATGGTAAAATGGCTGTTTTTTTTAAGTAATTGTTTGTAGAGAGAGACGCGCGCAGACGCATGTAACAACTGTCATCTCTCTCTCTCTCTCTCCCTCGATCGATAATTAATTGAAATACATGCTATAATTCATTCAGATAAATGTGATGATTGTGATCTTACCGCACTATTTCATCTCTGTATCTGATTTGAAGCGGCAGAATGATGAGCCAACGAGCCTTAACTTGACGAAAATAACCATCATTTTTATCGTTCCGGTCAAATATTGCAGCGCAAATATTATTAACATCTTTAATATGTGAATGCTGGCAAATGACCATGGCATAAACGGGATAATCAACGGCTAGCTGTGCATTAAACGATTTGAATGCACTTCGTGGAGGCAACCACATCTTCGCCTCCACGTCGTGCATTCAAATCGTTTAATGCACAGCTAGCCATTGATTATCCCTTACATAAGTGACAGTAAAGACGTTTAAAATGTTACAAAAGATTTCTATTATTAAGTAATCCTAAAAAAAAAGTGGATAGTTAACCCAAAAATGAAAATTATGTCGTTAATTACAGACCCTCATGTCGTTCCAAACCCGTAAGACCTTCATTCATCTTCGGAACACAAATTAAGATATTTTTGATGAAATCCGAGAGCTTTCTGACCCTGCATAAACAGCAATGCAACTACCACGTTCAAGGCCCAGAAAGATAGTAAGGACATCGTTACAATAGTCCATGTGACATCAGTGGTTCAACCATAATGTTATGAAGTTCAGTGTTTCCCGTGCCATTATATTTTATCTTCTCTATAGCACCAGATCACAACAGAAGTCATTTAAGTTACATTTCCTATAGAACAGGTCTATACCTTGTTCTTTTATTAAACAAACTAAATAGTCTTATGCTATTTATCTTATTTACACGACGGCATGTCATTTCTGTCTCTACGTTACATGGTCACGCTCTTTATTGAGCACAGCGGAGTTCCGCCCCAATGCGGAACTCACACGCACACACGCACGCACGCACGCACACGCACAAACGCACACACGCCTTGTCCAAATACCCACACTTGCGATCTTTGCACTTGACCACTTGACAACTTATATGACGTATTTCCTGTGTTTGGCCAAATTGTTCATGTGAGGATGAAGACCACATGTGTGTGTCGAACTTTTCATTACCTGATGGGACACACTTATAGTGTTGTAAAAATGCAAGTGTTTACATAGCTTTATTTTAATTTTAATTTTAAATACTTTGCATTTTAAAATCAACTTCTAAATGTCTGTTCAGTAGTCCCTATAACATGACATAATTTTAATTTGTGGTGCTTCTAATTAAATGATAAAAAGCAGTTGCAAATGTTGTACAAAATAAATATCACCACTACTCATCTTTGCACCAATAAAACGTAAAAACACTGTTTTTCTACCAAATTATTTGTAATATCTAATTATTATATTAATATTTAACTTACATTGGAAAGGTTTCCGTGACCTCTCACAAGATCTCGGCAAAAAGTCTCATGATTTATTTCCAGAACATGATGCATGATGGGATACACTTAGCCTCGAATTCCTCTGCATGTAAACAAAGCGTTTGTTTTCTTTGTGCATAAAAAGTACTCTCGTAGCTTCATAACATTACGGTTGAACCACTGATGTCACATGGACTATTGTATCGATGTCCTTACTAACTTTCTGAGCCTTGAGCGTGGTAGTTCTGTTGCTGTCTATGGAGGGTCAGAAAGATCTCGGATTTCATCAAAAATATCGTAATTTGTTATCTTTATTTATTTGTTCTGAAGCTGAACGAAGTTCTTACATGTTTGGAATGCCATGAGGGTGAGTAATTAATTACAGAATTTTCATTTTTGGGTGAACTAACCCTTTAAGTGTCCAAATTCCTATACTCAAAGACCAGCTGGGACATTAGTACTGGAAAGCAATTACTGAAAATGTTTTTAACAGGGTGGAGCACATGATGGTGGAATTATCTATATAGACTCTGCTGGCCTCTGGTCAGAAATGACAGTTTGTTTATGTGATTCTGGTAAACAGTCCTCACCCTGTTCCTGTCTCAAACTCAATGACACTGTCATTACTTGAACTCGGCTGTATAAAAATACACAGCAAGATTCAGGACAGATACATTGTATCACTGCAAGGAACCAGAGGAATTGCATGCTGTTTACCTCACCTTGAATTCGAACTTGTTTCCTGTTACAGTGGGGACACGGGAGCAGGGTGAATTCCTCTGCCTGATGCATGGAGTAATCAGTGCTGGCCACCACAATCCGATCGCCCGGTTTCCAGCTGCTAACATCATCCATCAGGTTCAGAACCACTTTATCCACTGTATCCACCTGGAAGCCTGTTGTAGGGTAACCTTTATGGTAGAACAAAAACCAGTGTAGGTTTTAAAACGGTTTTCTTTTAATACATTCTTGTTCAATATTGTAGATTTTACTTGCTGTCATAGACATACCATTTTTCCACTCGCTATACGCAGTAACAGTGAAACCAACACCATCCACAGTGACAAACTCTCGGCGAGCCAGCGCCTTGCCACCTGTGTCATGGTTCTCGTGTTCTCGTACATCTTCCGTGCAAGAACCATTTCCTCCACCAATTACTGAGACCAAGGCCCATGCCTGCCTAAAATGGAGATGGTGGATGGAGAGAAATAGCTATTAAAAAAAGTAATAGACAAACACATGCAAGAGAAAATGTGACGCAGATTTGGAGGAATGGTGTATTTTTAGCATATAAACTGCATGGCTAAAATCAATCACTTCAATGACTACAACATTTAAATTCCAAATTAGGATAAATGGCTTCTCCATTAAGACTTGTCAATGCATTTCCATGTGGAAGTGATGATCAGTTATTGCACAGAATTTAATGGAAGATCAGCAAAAACTCTTGGGTGAAAAAGCCAAACACTGTCAAGGATGAATGAGAATGACTAATTGAATCCTTCCTTCCTATTATTTTTCTAGTCAGGCCATTAGAACAGTGAAAAGAGCAGTTGTCACTCAACTGAAGGTAACTGAATTTCTGTCATCAGTCTATGATGATAATATACACCAAAATGTGGAATTGTTTGAAGAAAGTCATTGCTTTTATGAAAGAACACCGTCTGAATATTCACAATGTTCAAGGGTTCGAACAAAACGTTCATTTACTCATCCTCAATGTCATTACTGTATGATTAAATTTAAAGAGACAGTTGACCCAAAAATGAAAATTCTGTCATCGTTTACTTCCTCTTGTCGTTCCAAACCAGAATGACTTTATTTCTTCTGCAAAGCGCAAATGAATGTATTCTGACAAATGTCTTGGTGTTCTGTCCATTCAATGGAATAATCTTCAAAATAGAATAGTTCCACAGAATAAATCTGAAATACCATGAGAATGAGTAAAGTTTTTTTCATTTTTGTGTGAACTGTCCTTAAATTTCAGTCTGTTCCTCACATAAAGCTGTTGTATTACATTGTATTGCTTTGGAGAGGATGGAACTAAAATGAGTGGGGATAAAAGGGGGTAAAAATACCAAAAAATTATGGCTCAACAAGCTCTGAAGCTACTGGTGTCAGCTTCTGTAGTAGTATTAATGCTTCCAATATGATGAAACTGCAGTTACTTCTTCACAGCAACTAGGTCAGAAATGCTATTTGTTATACTGACGCATATGAGCTCTAAAGGCCAAGCCTCAAACACAAAACCCTCCAGAGGTTTGGAAAATAGTGTCTCATTGAACTTTCTCCCATTAAGAAGTGCGGTTCACTGCAGTTTACAACAAGTTAATAAAATCTTTGTGGATAAACACAGTGACTAACTACCCACATTTGAGACCAATAACTTAGCTGAGTGAGGTGGGAGGTCTATGATGGCCAGGAACTACACTTATATTATTGTTGTATCTTTCATGTTTTCATCTTTTAGCAGCCAAAATTACCTCATCTCTCAGAATAACTATTATGTCTGACTAACACAGGAATCTTTCCTGTCTTTTTCCATCTCGTTCCTGGCAAATCCCTGCCCTCAAAGGGGAGAGGAATGTCTAATATCATTAAAGAAGAATTGTCACAATATTTCCTGCACTTTACCACCTTGAACATTTGAAACAATAGTACTTCCATACTCTTTGTGTGGCACTAAAACTTAAAAGTCTTTGTTTAATAATAATGGAAAGTTTTTCCAAAGTTAAAAAAACAGGCAGCAATCATTTCCATGATTCCATGATGTTAAAACCTGCATGAAATTTGTGGAAATAAAACATTTTCCACAATAGCACAACAAACTCTTTCTTCAACACAGATACACACCAGGGATCTTATCAGTGACTCTGAAGTCACAAAGGCCCTTTGTTTTGTTATTTAACTCTTTTGATGCTCCAAAATATGATGATCACCTTACAAAAGGTGCAAAATCAAAAATATTTCTTAATCCTTTTTTGCAAAGTAAAATCTAAAAATCTGAAATCTACTCTAATGTAAAAAAAAAAAAAAAAGTCCAATTTATAAAAGATACTAAAATGCCATTATAAGGACAACATCTTGTTAAATTGAGAACATGCAAAATGCAAAATTAAGTCATGGGCTTATTTCTACCATAACAAAAATAAATGATTGAAATGTTAAATCACAAAAATATTTACTTTGTTTTAAATTAACAGTTTATCCACTATTAGAATACATTTAGAACTTTATCTTGTATAAAATTTGCATTTTTTTTTTATAATACTTATTGTTTTACACTTTTTTTTCACTGAAATTTTCCACTGACCCTCTTGCAACCTCTGGAGGTCCCCTTGCCCCTCACTTAACACATGCTTTGTATCCAAACATACACCGCTTTCCACTGGGACAATCCTCCCTGTGCAATGTGAGGTTAAGTGCTCTCTTAACAACACAAACAAACTTTACAATAAGCAACTTTCTTTCATACCTCAACTCTTAGCAATTTACCTCCTAGTTAGTCTGAGATTGGCAGAGCCCATATGTTAGATTTATCACTAGCCAATAAGAAGCTTATAAATTAATTTATATCAAAAATATGTGAGCTCCAACGCACCCCCTCAGGAGTACCTATGGGGAGCAGGGGGTTAGACTTGGACAGGCTGGTTTATGTTGCGCAAGTTTTCAGTTAGATTGTGCCAGATTGTTCTGTTTTGCAAAAGGGAGCTGCCAAGTTTGCATGTTTTCATCAGAGATGTGGTGAGTTTGACTGGTAATGGGCGGAAAGCAAGGGTAAAGAAAAGGGTTTCTGTATGCGCAATGTGTCAAACTGAAGTCTCCAAATGAGTACATTAACGTTGGTTTTTCTGTCACACCTACTACTAACCAAATCCTGCCCCACCAGATTCACTGAAAACCACATAACTGCAATGGCACAAAGTCAGTAGTCAGCAGACAGATAATATTTCCTCATATGATACACATTTTCTTTGCCTTGGAGTTCTAGTTATGCAACAGAACACAGAAAAATGAGTTTTCATGCCCAAGACCTTTGACCAAATTAATGTATCTAGAGACATTCAAGTCTGTAGCTTGAACATTAAAATAAGCATGCATATTTTCCACATTTCTTCGAAGTAATAAGAGAGAATGTTATACAGAAGTGCCTTTTCAGTAGACTGTAAAAGTAGGCTTTATGTCAGGAGTAATTTCTATATTTGACACTAAACGCTTTACAAAATCTTTTCAGTTTCATGGTAGTACACTACATCCCTCACTGAAAATCTATACTTTTCTATCTGCAATGTAACTAGAAGAGACTCAACACCTGGTTCTTTTGGCTTTGAGCTCTTTAAAAATCCTTGCATTGAGATATAGACAGATACACATGTCAGCACTTTTCAAACAAATCCTGGAAATATGCCTGTTTAACCGTTCACTGGGGTTTCCTTCAAAATACTGCTATGTGAAACACTGGGTGGCTTCTATAGATACATTTCTGTGAAACAACCAACCAGTTAAGTTAAGCCCAAGAGTGCTAAGGACTATTAGATACTAACAGTTGGCTTATATTTGACTGCTCATTCACATACTGGCAAAAGTCAACATGCCAACTGAATAACTAAGAACTTTTATATTTGCTTTAAATTTCTTGTTAATATTAATGTGCTAGATGTACAGTGGCCCCAAAATGTTAAACTGTTTTGGACTCCTAAGTCACACTTTAAAATGTCTGAACGCAACTGCATTAGACAACACTAAATTCAATCCAAAAATAACACTGAATAAACCAAGTGGCATCATTTTATCAGAACTAACTTGACTTTTTTTTTAAGCTATTTTTGGTCTCAAGACCAGAAAGTGTCCAAATACAGGGTCATAATGTTGAACAGTATTGTTTTATAATATGAAGCCTAGCATGCCACATTGTTTGATATTTAATTATATAATGCAAAGACAATCCTGCGTCTTTAAGCATGCCGCAACCAACCAAACAGATTGCATGACTGCATGAATGAGAATAGTAATGTCTGCACAATGCACGCTGCCTTTGGGATTCAATAGCTGGGTGAGTCTTAATTAGGATATGGTTTATGGAACAACAGAACACTTTCTGTTCCTAATCACACCAACTTCAAAGCTGTGCTCGGCAGTATCAAAGCAAAAACATATCAGATTGGAAAAAGCTTCTTTCCTGCTTCCACCCTCCAGAGATTCAATGACGTTTGGCACATTTATAGGGAAACTCTCACAGAGTTTATGGCATCCCTACATCCATATCCCTGGTTAAAACAAAAGAAAAAAGCTGGTTTAAGCTGGTCTCCCAACCTAAACAGATGAAAAGTGCCCAAAACCTCTCTAAAACCAGCCAAGAGACCAGCCTGACCAAACTGGGAGACTAGCAAACCAGCTTTGGCTGGTTTAAAATGATTTTTTTTCAGTAGGGAAGCTTTATTCACCTGTATCTGAGATTAATGACATGGTTGCTGCCTAGAAGATCCTGGATGGTTTTTCTGGTCTCCCCTTTCAGGTTCTTAACTGCAGAATCTCCAGTGGCCAGTGCAACAATGCGTCCTGCAGGCAGAGACTCCAGCAGCTGACCAAGCCTCATACTGTCGTTATAAGAATCGTGCGTGTCGAAACGCTCGTTACACACCACTTCTGCCGTGTCCTGATCAACCACCCGCAGGTTAATTCCACGGCTGAAGTTCTTCTGGAAGCCATGGTCGCCAGTAGCCAAACCTGAAGCAGGTACAGTGCGAGTGAGGAAGGTCCAGGACAGTCTCTCTGACCCATGGAGCTCGAGAGTTCCTCCGGCATTCACACCTAAAAACTTGCGGCCCATCCCGGGAACCTCAGTCACAGTGGTTTCATCCGATCGGCCGACCAAGGTGATGGTAGCCAGGGAGCGATAGCGGCATTTTGGAGCACCGATATGGAGAGCGCCGCCATCCTCTATCAAAATGTGGCGTGTTCGTAGTGTAATGTTTTTGGAGCCTTTTTTATCATCGGCAAAGACAACTGAACCTATAATAAAATGAATGACATCAGCTCAAAGATGAGACCTAAAACCCAAGTAAAAAATTCTAGAATTCTCCTTTCCCTAGTGAAAATTAAATATACTAGAATGTATTTGAAATACATTTATTGAATTCTAAGTATACTACAAATTCATATTTATGTACTTAATAAAAATACCCTGCATTTGTACTTTTAGCATAAACTGGTATACTTAAAGTCTGCTAAATTGGAGCAACTAATTTTGTACTTAATGCACTTTAATTGTGCAGAAGTAGTGCTGAAGTCCAACTAAAGATATACTGAAGTATATTTGATTGTGCTAAAGTGGAACTATTGCAAGTACACTTCAGGTACACTTGAAATATCTTGCAAGACTGATATTATTCAAAGACAACACAATTCTCATCAACAGTGACATTAAAACACATTTTAGGCTTAATATTAAGCTCCAAATAAAGTACTCCAAATAAAGTTTAATTATAATTTTTATATCAGTAAGTCTTGAGCTATATGTCGGTAAATATGTTAATATATTTTTACTATACTTAGTATGAAATAAATGTATTGTAAATATATTCCTTTTGTACTAGCGTTATACAGAAATGTACAAAAATTAACAAGCCAAAGTGTTTTGTAAAGGTATTTTTTACACATTGGACAAATGATCTTACCTCCAGCCTGGATAGTGATAGAGTAAAGGGTGGCAGATGAATCTAGGCGATAATGCTCACCACTGCGTACCACCACCACCTTTTTGAGATCATGGCCAGGTTTCCAGGAGCGCAGCACAGGGTTGTGATGAGGGCAGTTCTCTACAAAAAGATGTAGGAGGACATTTCAGAGTCTGAGTATAAGATGATTGAGTACAGTCTTGATATTGACAACAAGGATCAACAATAAGGTTTTCTTTTCTATTACGCCATGCCAGTAGTTCAGATTTTTACTTTTCCCACCCCAAAAGAATGATCAACATTTTTATTCATGTATTTTGATATTTGCTTTGCTAGATTTAGCTAAACTTTGCTAATATTTCACTAAAAATAAACATTAATTGTGAAGTTTCCTTTAATTTTTCTTACAAACATTTTCCTTTATAAATTTTTTTATAAACTATATTATAATTGCATAAATTCATTTTGCAGGAAAACTATGACTTACAATGCAAATTAAT
>JAFVLL020033001.1:0-14999 GCA_021397915.2 Tor tambroides
TGTCAATTATAATCATCAAAATTAAAAGAAATAAACACTTGAAATATATCAGTCTGTGTGGAATGAATGTATACATTATACAAGTTTCACTTTTTAATGGAATTAGTGAAATAAATCAACTTTTTGATGATATTCTAATTATATGACCAGCACCTGTATGACTCTGTACATCAGTAATGAACATTTTAAAAGCTCTGCAGTAAAAGTAACAACAAAGTATATTAAATACATTAATTTTGTAATACACGCAAGTAGACTAGATGTTAATATTAGTAATCTCTCTCTATCCACCAAGGGATCCTTGGCCTGAAAAAGGTCGATGATCCCTGCTGGGATTTTGAGTTCCTCCTCATTTGCCTTAGGTCTGAAAATTGTCTTTCTTAGATTGCTGCTCTACCTACTGTCAAACTTATTCTCAAATCTAATGAGTATGCAGTATTTAAAAACATTTTATTTGTAATAATGAATAAAAGTAATTTGTATTTCTGTGGAACAGAAAAGAAGACATTTTGAATAATGTGCAGTTATTATGAATGGAGACATACGATTTCCACCAAAGTCCGTGGACTATAATACAAGTCTTCTGAAGGTGTGTGATTATGTGCGGTTTACTGTATGTCAGGAATGGACCAAAATTTAAGTGTTTTTTTTTTTGTGACTATTACTTTAAATGAGAAATGCTGGTTCATCTCTACTGCCCTGAATATTTAATGACATGTTCATGTGAGTAATGATAGAAATGAGTGTTATTTATATCTTGGCCTTGTAATACTGAAGAAGCTTGGTAGGATTACAATACAAAGATTTTGCCCTTTTAATTTTTTATTTTGGATTTTGTTTTTATTGGTATAAAACTTAAAATGAACACAGCGATTAAATTGTCATACAGCGTATGAATGGCTGTACAAGTGTGCATGGCAGAATATTCTGTGTAGGATTTGTTTGTTTTTTTTGTGCATGATTAGGTATGTCTAAGCAGAGCTGTCTCTCAAAGAAATGTCATCCTTGGCTTAATTCATATTGCTTACAGCGACTTAGTGTCCTTATTTCAGAGTGTGCATGTTGTGCAAAAGCGTGTGTGTGTTTGTGTGAGTGTGTGTGTTTTGCTAACGTCACCAGTGTCCTCTGCTGTTGAAAACCCTTGTGGCAGATTTCCACTTGGGTGTGCATTTGTTGCTAGGATACAACAAACCCCTGTAGTTCACCCTAACCCTTCATCTAAATATGTACAGGACTTTGAGATTTAGAGTTACAGAAATGTTGAGTCAGTGTAAGGCACTTAAATCCCCAAAATTACATTGAAAAAGATATGTATTGCAGAATGAGTCACAGAATGAGTTAAACACATAGTCTAGTAATGTCAGTATTAAAGAAATTGACTCTTTGCTAAAACCAGCTTTAAAAACATTACTGAACAATCCTATCTTAGCAGCTGTTGCATTTTCTTAGACAAGCTTTTGCTCTTTAATATAAGTCTGTGGATGATCGGTGTGTTTGGATAGTTTTAAATGCAAAGTTTTTTAAAAAGAATTTAAAAAATGTTGTCATGGTACTTTAATTAGTCACACAAAGAACTCACAAGCATTTTATTTTCCTTTTCCAAATGAACATGTCACCTTTTTTTTAATCATGTTAGTGATTTTAATTAAAACACCTTTTTAAAGAAAATGACAGATAAAATGTAATGTCACAATTCCATCCAGCCTATACATGTAAGAGTAATATATAAACACGTTTAAATTATAACCACCATTTTATAAGCATTTTTTTACTGAGAAAACATTTAAATTTACAGAAGTCTTCAGTTCATTCTTATGGGATGTTCTGTAAAACTTGTATGAGTTTATAAAGGTAACCAAAGGTTAGTGAGGTTAGTGAAGCATTTAGTATTTTAGAATTATTTATATACTATATTTTGTATTGTATATATTTTATAAATACTATATTTTTAAGTATGTATTTTTGAATTTTTTTTTTTTTTTTTTACGTTTTTGTTGATTCCTGATTTTCCTTTATTTTTATTTAGCTCTAATCTATTTTTAGTTTTTAGTTTTAGTAGTTGTCAAGGCAACATTTCTAATTTATTTAAATAACTTTTTACTATTTTTTTTTCTCTTGTTTGTGTTTTATTTTATTTCAGCTCTATTTTAATTAATTAAAATGATTTTTATTAATTTTAGCTAACAATAGCAACCCATGGTGAAGGGTCAGTTTTTAGTTCTTTATTTATTTATTTATTCATTCATTCATTTTTCGCACAACACTACGAAATCTCTACAACAAAACAAACTCTCTACAACATAACAGAAATTAGCTGTAACACAACAAAATTAGCGCAACAAAACGTAAACAAGTGAAAATTAGCACAACACAACGTTAGTGAAGCATTTAGTATTTTAGCATTATTTATGTACAATATTTAGTATTTTATATATTTTATAAATACTATATTTTTAAGTATGTATCTTGAATTGGCTTTTATTTTCCTACTTAATTAACTCTTTTTGTACTTAATTAATAAATAATTTAATATAAATGAATAATTTAATTTTTAATAGTTTTTTTTTTTTTTTTTTTACATTTTCGTTGGTTCATGATTTTCCTTAAAATATTTTTATTTAGCTCTAATCTATTTTTACAGGTTTTTTCAACTGCTTACACAAAATCTTTACTTGACACACAATTTCTGAAACCTGACTCTCAAACACCAGAACCATCATATCTGCAAAACCATACGCTAATTCTTGGCCTTTGACTCAATTTTCAATTTCATAAAACACTTTTTGCAAAACACAACACACAATTCTCTGTGTAACAGACAAAAATCTAAAAGGAAGTATCTTGATTTTCTTTTTCAAACACAACCGATCAAAATGCCCCATTAATTCATCAGTGCCTCATGTTACAGTTTTTTTCAACTGTTTACACACATTTTCAAAACTTTGCCTCTCTTTTTCAAAACTTTACACACAAATACCAGAATTGCACACACAAAATGCAAATTGCCTCACATCTCTTGCAAAATGAAGCACTGAATTCAAAATATCACAAACACATCTCAAAAGCAAACATTTGTCTTACATTGCAAACACCTTTGCCATAATATAATATTTTTGGATATATCATATACACACACAGTTAATCAAAACCTAAAGCTCTTCTTTCATGAGCTTCTACATTTCTGTACAAGACTGAAAGTAATGGGCAGAGAGATGTTGAAAAATTCATGGTAAACAGGAAAGCAAGAAACAACAAACTTTTTTTTTCTGTGTTTTTTTTTTTACTTTTTTACTGTAATTTTGGTTGTGAATACAGTATTACACAGTACTAAAGAAAAGAAATACATTGTTTGCATCCATTGTTCAGAACCTATAGGTTTCTCAGTCCCTTTGGTGTATTTCTCAAATCATCCTTACTGTAATACTGGCAAAGAAGTATGTGCATTTCTCAAAACAATTTGTACAAACAGCACCACACAATGGATTACCTGCAAAAGCCTGTAACTTACTCAAAATCTATAATTCATCTCTCAAAAGTAAGTATTTATGTCAATGAACATATCAGTGTCATCAGAATGAAAAGTCCTTGTGTCATTGTTCACAAACAAGATAGTCAAAATGCTTAGTCACGTTGTCAGTATAACAGTACACTCTGTTAGTATTACCTGATGTAAACTATGGCAACAGTTTGGATGACAGTTACTGTATTGAAATGCAGAAGTCTGCATAATACGTATGTATTATGCCATAAAAGTACAAATTTACACATTACTGTATGTGGGATATTGATTGAAAGAGACTGGATAGGATTCACAGTTACATTTTTACTAGTGGTCTGACAAAAAAAAAAAAAACACATTACAATGTCACTGTGATATAGAAAGGGAAAGAAATATGGGCACAAAGGCAAAAATACAAAATTAGAAAGGCAAACACAGGAAACATCCCTTAGGCAGAACTTTATGAGGAATTTCAGAGAACTGGTTTATCATTGGCTGATCTACATCTCTTCATTAGTGAGAGTCAAGATTCACCTGCACAATTCATGGCAAATTTACAAAAATATTACAGTAATAGAAATGTGTAAAAAAAAATGAACTTGTTCAAAAGAACAGATGATGTGGAGGTTAAACAAGTAGTTTTGAGAATTTCATTTCTGATCTGAGAAATGCACCAAAGCGACTGAGAAAAACTGTATAACTTGACCTGTGGCCTATTTTTAAGCCTATTCTAAAGCCATGATTGGTTGGTGTTAAGTAAAGCAATGAGAGTTTGCATATGTGAGGACTTGATGGATGTGATGGATTAGTGTGGCATTTTAAATGGTTATGTTTGGAAAAGGAAATCAAGAGACTTCCTGTTAGTTTTTTGTGTGTTACATAGAGAATTGTGTGTTGTGTTTTGCAAAAAGTGTTTTATGAAATTGAAAACTGAGTCAAAGGCCAAAAATTAGTGCATGGTTTTGCAGATTTGATGTGTGCTTCTGGTGTTTGAGTGTCAGGTTTCAGAAATTGCATGACAAGTAAAGATTTTGTGTGTAAGCAGTTGAAAAAAACTGTAACTTCTCACATGTGCAAATACTCATTGCTTTACTTAACACAAACCAATCATTACTATAAAATGGGCCTATAAATAGGCCAAAGGTCAAGTTATAGGTTTTGAACAATGGATGTAAACAATGTGCAATACACCCAACCATCTCACCCACCAACAAACAAACAAACACACACATACACGCACACACAAACACGCACACACAAACACACACACACACACACACACACACACACACACCATTCCTTTGGAATAATCACCTTTTTCAAAATTGTTTGGTTTCTGTCCAACTACAAATGAACGATGTATTTCTTTTCTTTCGTATTGTATAATACACAACCACAAATGCTTACAGTAAAAAAAAAAAAAAAAAAGTTTGTTTTCAATCTTGCTTTCTTGTTTACCATGAATTTTTCAACATCTATCTGCCAATTACTTTCAATCTTGTAGAAATGTACAAAGGAGCTAATGAAAGAAGAGTTTTAGGTTCTGAATAACTGTGTGTATATGATATATCCAAAAATATCATATTAAGGTGTTTGCAACATAAGACAAATGTTTGCTTTTCAGATGTGTTTGTGATATTTTGAATTCAGTGCTTCATTTTGCAAGAGATGTGAGGCATTTTGCATTTTGTGTGTGCGATTCTTGGATTTGTGTGTAAAGTTCTGAAAAAAAGAGGCAAAGTTTTGAAAATGTAAGCAGTTGAAAAAACTGTAATCTAATCAATTTTTTGTATATTTTTTCTTTTATTTGTAATTTATTTTATTTCAGCTCTATTTTAATTAATTAAAATGATTTTTATTAGTTTTAGTTAACAAAAGCAACCCATGGTGAAGGGTCACACTTTATTTATTTATTCAGATTTAAATAATTATGAAATTTGGTTCCTATTTTTAATCAAACCACAGTAATCTCCCTAATGAATAAATCTAATGTAAAATGACGTGTTTATTGCCAGGTGAGTACGGCAATCTGTAAATTGCCCTCTTTCATTTTCATTTTGACTTCCATCTAATTGCCCTCTTAATTAAACTGCTTGGAGCTCTTTAAAGTCTAAAACATGACATGGCAGGCCTGCTTGAGTCTCCGCTGTACCTCACTGAACTGTATACTGTAGTACGCTCATCACTGTGGATGTGGGGGCAGGGACAGAGGAACGACACTGACAAGCTGGTACTGAAATCCGGTTCACATTCAGACCACTGGGAATGTTTGTCTTCCACACAGGTCACCTCTAATCTAAAGGCCTCATGGGAGAATAAAGTATTAGACGTTGTTTCTCAGTAATGATAACTTCTTTAAATGCAGCATGTGAAAAATTAATGAAGCCCTGAATCATTCATGATGGGCTTGAGAAGTACTGTCAGCGTGGGAGGTGTATTCAAATGTAACATCTAAACTGCATCATGGGATGCTATGATTAGTTATGTGGCAAACGCTGGAAAAAAATTATATTTGACCCCAAACCAAAATAAACGTAATCTGCTTTGGCAGACAAAAAAAGATAAGCACATGGCTTGAAGATGTTGTGGAAATCAAAAATGCTGTGTTGACAGATTAAACAATGACCCTATTATGCCAGACCCTCTACATTAAATCCCACTGTATTTCCAGCTCATGATAAATGAGGAACAGGCAGTTGCCATGACAACCATCTCCAGTCAAGCATTGGAGAGCAAGAGAAAGAGTTACAGAATTGAAAAAAAGGGGGAAGGGTGTGGGATGGGGCAGAGAGAAAGAGGTCTATGGAGTCTTGGCTTGTGTCTGGAAGGCCTCTGTTGAGTGTGTGGGTGCTGAAGCTGCACATCTGACCCAGAGCAGCCTGGGGAACAGGGCTAATGAAACGCAAACTATCAATCTGCCTTTATTCCGCTGATGAAGACACTTGCACACAGGGACACGCACATACAGACTTTTTAATTAGGGATCCTTCTGCTGTTCTCCTGTTGGGTCTATAGAGGTGCAGCTGGAGGTGGAGGTGGAGGAGGGACTGACACTTCCAAGCATGTTTGCCAGCTTTCATAGTGACCTCCACAATGAGGCTAATTGGTTTCACTTGGCTGACCACGTTATGAATGCTAGACCACCCTATTCTATTCTATTCTAGTCTATTCTATTCTATTCTATTCTAGTCTATTCTAGAGTCAATGACAAGTATGGTGGCCCAGTAGTGCACAACACAACGAAATCTCCTCAACACAACAAACTCTTCACAACATAACAGAAATAAGCCACAACACAACGCATTTAGCACAACACAACGGAAACAAGCTGCAACATAATGAAAGTACCGCAACACAAAGGAAACAAGCCGCAACACAAAGGAAACAAGCCACAACGCAACAGAAACAAGCCGCAACACAAAAGAAACAAGCCACAACACAACAAAATCAGCACAACACAACGAAATTAGTCCTATGCGTTGTGTTGTGGAGATTTTGTTGTGCTCTGTGCACCACTTGGGCCACTATAAATAAGAGCATCCACAATGAAAATAAATCATAAAGAAGGATACTTTTTGTATAAATCTTACTTAGTTTTTTTTTTTTTTTTTTAATAACACGAAGCCAACATGTGTTTGTATATTTTAAGTTTAAATGTAGTTAGTCTAAAAATGTTTTTGGTGTAACAAGTAAATTAAGTAAAAATATTACACCTTGGCATATTATACACATTTAAAAAATCAAGTCAAATATCCTTTTTTTATTTTACCATGAATTATTAAATACTCTAAATGATTAATTCATGAATATCATGTGACCACATGACATTTTATAACCTGAACTAACGTTGCCTTGTCATAAAAAGTTACTGTTGCTATGTCCAACAAGCCATGCCGCTCTCACACTACACATCATGTTCTCAAGCAGTGAAAAATACATTGTGGTGCGAAGAGGAAACTGACAACAAGACAAAGCAGGGTAGTTCTAGTATGAAGCAAAGTCTCAGCTTTCCAATTTTGTCTTTTTTTAAGAAATTCAAACAATAAGTACTGTTTTGTGGCTCTTTAATGTGTCGTGGCAGATTGCTGTAGTAGTGCCTCAGTTTAAGCAGCACGTGAACCGATCATCTTTTCATATTTACTTAATAAACATGAATGAACATCAGAATGTATTTTATTTCAACCGCGGAAAGATGTCAATACACACCATTTTCAGGTTTAAGTCCACTGACGTTAATCTACTTTCCTGGCTGATTTGTTTGTCGGACAAAATGCTGTGGATTCGGCATTATGATTGGTCAGATCGCCTGTCAACCAAGCTCCCTGTGAACGGTCAATTAACTTATTTAAAGAAGTCACTATGAATTACATTTTTAAAAGTTTTTAAAGTCTACCTGCAGTCACTAATTTTATCCCTTAAAACTCATCTTTGATCATCAAAATTATATATTTAAAACATTGTTCTGGTGAGAATAATTTCTTCATGCCTTCAAATGGTTTAAATATGGAATGCTACCCCAAGCATATGCAAATTACTTCCCAACTACGCTCAAACCAGCTCATACCTGCTCCATTTTCACTCAGTTAACTGAAGTAGTAAATGCCACACAACGGCAAGTGGCAATTTTCGATTAATTCAGCCAAATGTGTTTGAAGCAGAAACTGATTCTGAAGAAGAGAAAGAGTGAATTATACAGGATTGTCTACAAGTCGATGTTCTACAATGTCAGACGGCAATTGATACCATAAGCCTTTGGCTTAACCAAGTTATCAGACAGCTAATAATGTGTTGCTAATGTTACACAAACCATGTTCTTGCTTGTCATTTCATACAGCTAATGATATGAAAAGCCCCATCCCACAGGCTGACGGGCTGTTCCAAGCTGCATTTTTGAGACACTATTTGGTGCTCTGCAGTTTTAAGTAGAAAATGCTCAACAATGATGTTGACTGATGAATTCTTCACATGGTTTGTCTTTAAGAATAAAATACCACATAGACTTGTTAAAATCTTGATTTTCACCACAATCTGGACAACATTACTGCCATTGACATTCTATTATATTCTATTGTCAAATTAATCAAGTTTTCTTCCTGTGTCATTGAAAATGCTTGAATAAACAGTTGAGATTATTACATTTCTCTGACAAAGAGAAAACACAGATTAGTGGAACTGTGTGTAGATCAAAGTGCTTTTCAAAGAAAAACAATTAGGGGTGTGTTCTGACTGCAGGATGATCAATTACAATGTTTGAGAGGCTGTAAAGTGGAACAATGTGGTCTGAGTTCAAATTAATGGGAACAATTACACACACTTTAGAATATGCCAATAAATGCTTTCAAGAACACAAAAATACAAAAATGACCAGTTTAAGTGATCAAAATAACAATACTGTACCATTAAAAGAGATAATTAACAATTTAGATGAGTGAGTGCATGTGTTTTGAGTGGGTGTGTGAATGTGAGTGTATTAGTTTCTGTTTGCCTTCACCCGGATCTGGGCCTGTGCCTTTTGTGCGGTGGGAATAGCTTTGAAAGGTACTGGTTGTTGCCTGGCACCATTAACGTGTAAGATAAGGCTTTGCCACAGCTGGGTTCATTGTACCTGCAAAATTACTATTATGATCAAAGGCATGAGTGCAACATGAGGAGCCAGAGTCACAAGGGACAGACGCTTTGCAGAGTAAACACACCTCACACAAACACAAACTCTATCAGTACAGCTCCACAAATTAGCCACGCTTTTTCACACTTTATCACTGTTTTCTTACACTCTGTTTTAATGACTCTCTTCATTTCATTGCCCGATAAAATATATAAGTATTTGTTAGTGGTAAAGCAGTTCAAGCGAAGTTCACCATTGATTGCATATGTTGTGCTTGTCTTCTGTGTGTTTAAAACCAGCCAAATCTCCTGTTAATTAGTTATATAACACCTATATTCTTTGGCAGTGTTTATGATTATATTAAGGCTACTTTCATTATTGCACTGCTAATAAACCTCCATGATGAGGCCACATAACTAACATGTAGAATTCAACACATGTCTGACTAAATTTATGTGAACAGGTGGTAATTTGCGCAGTAATGCCCTATAATTACAACTGTAAAGAGTTAACAGCTGATCTTTGGTAGTAGTTTGGGCGTAGAGGGTAAAATTAAACTGTCTGAGTCTGAGGGGGGAATATTGTACTTGTGCAAGTTGATATTGTACCATCAGTTGTTTGGAATAATTTGAATGTGCTTTTCCCCCTTCTGATTTAATATAAAATATTGTAATTGTATACTTATTCTGTATGTTTTATATGGTTAAGAAATAATTAGGTGCTTAAAATATATAACAGTGTTTTATATTGTTGAATAGTTGTGCAGTTCTGGAGATTTTTTAATGTTTTTAAAAAATGCTTACTACTGCTGCAGTTATTTGAAAATTCAGTAAAACAGTAATATTGTCAAACATTATAACAATTTAAATGAACTATGTTTATTTTAATATATTTTAAAATGTAATTTATTCCTGTGATGGTAAAGCTACATTTTCAGCAGACATTACTCTGGCCATGCTGCTTAATATTTTTGTGTAAATTGTAATATATATATATTCTTTGATGAATAAAAAGTTCTGAAGGAAAAGTGTGTTTTGAAATAAAAATGTTTTATAATGTCTTTACTATGTCTTTATTGTCACGTTTCATCAATTTAATGTGCCCTTGCTGAATAAATGTATTAATTTCTTTCAAAAAAGTGTATAATGTAGAATGAAAACGTTGATGCCTTGGGAGAGAGTAATATTTTTTGAATAATATTTATAGTAAGTTAATACTTGTTCAAAACAATCAGTTTAGCAAAATTTGAACTGTTTTCTTTTTATTTTAAAAAGTAAAAATGTATTTTTCTTTAAAAAATAACAAATATACTGTTATTAAATAGTTAATTTTAAAACACAGAAACAATATTTTTTTAATTTAAAAAAAAAATCTGAAAGCTTTTAAGAAGATCCCATCAAAATTTAACATATAGCTTTACAGTAGTAACAATAAATATGATCAATTATTATATGATCTATATCATATTTTTAAATATGATGGTTTCATTATAAATATGGTGATTATTTCTAAGGTGAACGCCCAACTGAATATATGATATTTGATCTGAATCTAACCATGTCATGTCAACATGGAAAAGTCAGCCAGCTATACAGTATATATGTATGCAGACGCCGTGCAATGTGATATATTCACCTCATCCTTATTGAGTTATTCAATTCCTCGTTATTTGTTTGAGATAAGGATCACTATCAAACATGTACTGAAAACCATAAAGGAGTTTTACACCAGAAAGGCAGAAAGTTTGTACTACGCATGTCCAGGTGCTGGAGTCTGATTAGAGTGACAGTAAACCGCACCCTCTCCCACCCATTCAGTGAGGCTGCACACAGCCCAGACATCCACATACTCCTTCAAAACACTGCATGTACAGAGCATGGGACGACTTTAACGACATTCATCTAAATGCCTGAACCACTTGTTCCTTAGAATCACAAAAGGGAACTGAAAATAATGGGAAAGTAATGAACCATGCTTTGAAAGGGTCAATAGGTCAATGTTTTTACAAAAACAAGAGTTTAAATTCTCTTATCTTTATTTACAAAGGAAACGACACTCTGAAATGGTTATGAAATACATTTTGAGGTGGAGAAAGATGTGGAGAAGGGCAGAGATCATAGAATACTCAAATGTAACAATTATAATAATATGTATCAAGTAGTTTTGTGAACATAAAATTTACTCCTCTACCTCTTCATAAAAAATCACAATTACCGTAACAGTCAACATCTATTTCCGAGCAAGATAAGTAAAAATGTTTCCCTCATTTTAAAGCTTTACATTTCATCGTAATACAAATACATCATGTAATACGAAGGAAGCTACAGGCTCAATTAGAAATGACTTCCACATAAGTGGCAGAATCCCCAGAGAGAGCAGAATCGCTTATGCTATCGTGATAAAAAGATGTAGTGTTCTCTGTCTAATTACAGTAGTATACAACTGACAATTACTGATTCCACTTAGCTGACGTCTGTGAAGTGCTTTGAATGCTGTATTAATGGCCAAGGATGATATAGTCCATTCCTCTGGAGCCCTGCTATCACGGTAACCATAAAGCTTCAGAAGATCACAAATGTAATGTGTTTATGTGAGGGACCTGCATCTAGGCAGCTTATGTACTTTTATGCCTTCAAATCAATTGAAGATTTTCTATGAATTAGATCATCTATATATATGCAGAATCCATTACCATACTGTAATCATACACTAAAGGTGGTGGCATCATGAGTTACAGATCGATCTTTTGTAGATCAGCTGGCTGCTGAGTTGCATAGGAGTAAAGTTAGAGTGACCCACCCTGCTTATCACACTGTTGCCTGCTCTCTTATCTTCTGACTAACAGCAATGAGTCTGGGGTTTCCTAACCTTGCATGACTCGAGACAGCACACTATTACATATATACTGCTGTTCAAAGGTTTGGGGTCAGTAAGATTTTTTTTAACAATTTCATACTTTTTTTCAGCAAGGATGCATTAAATTGACCAAAAGTGATGTTAAGACATTTATTTTGTTACAAAAAGATTTCTGTTTTGAAATTAATGCTGTTCTTTTGAGCTTTCTATTCATTTATAAGAACCCTGAAAAAATGTATCATGGTTTCCACAAAATATTAAGCAGCACCACTGTTTTCACAAATCTGTTTTCAACTGTTTTTGTGCACTGGATTTAAAACAAGTATATTAGAATGAGTATGATACTGAAGACTGGAATAATGGCTGCTGAAAATTCAACTTTGCCATCACAGAATAAATTACAGTTTAAAATACATTAAAATAGAAAACATATATTTTAAATTGTAATAATATTTGAGAATTTTTACTGTTTTTACAATATTTCTTTATCTGACAAATGCAGCCTTGGTGAGCAATAATCTTTCAAAAAAACCTTTCTCTCCCAAAATAGTGAAAGCAGTAATGGAACTATGACTGACTTCATATAACCATTAAACATGTGACCATGATTACTGTCAAAATACAACTTTGAACTTCCACTTTAATCTGCAAGTTGCAACAGATGATTAGGTAATCCTTGTTAAATTGTTTTGCTTGTTTTGAGCATATAAAGCTAGTCTTGTGAATTCTGTGGCTTCGACAGCATTTTCTTCTTCTGTATGTCATCACAGTTGTGTATTGATCAGCACCTTGGGAACTTTAAATTATGGATTACTCATAGTAAATACTGTACTGTCATTATGGATTACTCACAGCTTTCATACTGCCCAAACCAAGGCTAGTGCTTCTGAACAAACAGTTCCCAAGTGAATTTGATGTCTTATTTTCTACAAAGTGTAAGCTATGTTATGAATATGGATGTTACTGCATGTGAAAAGAAAAAGTGACCTGTTCTGCTAGTCTTTTTCTGGTGGGCTGCTGAGTTCTCAGATGGTGCTTCAAAAGCCGGGGTAAAATGAAACTGATCTGTCGCCTGAAATCCTGTCTTCAATAGTTTTATTGTTTGGATAAAGAGGCTTTATTCTGGACCACTCATCCACAGTTCCCTAATGGTGCTGTCCATTTCTGCAGAACTATTAAGATAATTAAAAAAAAGGATCTCACTGGTTCAGTCTGTCCCTCTATCTGCTAGTTCTTTCTTTCTTTCTTGTTTTTGAAAGACTAAATTAGTACAGATTTACAATCTGGTCACTTTTCCAGATTTTTCATTTTATTTTATTTTATTGATTTTGTATTTTTATTTTTATGTTATTTTATGTTATTTTATTTTATTTTTCATGCTTTGGGATTGTCATTCATGTAATGGAAAAAGTAACACAATAGCAGGTCTGCTTAAGGGACGACCATGTACTGTTCCACTGTGGAACAGGCATTATTTGTGGAGTGATGGAGAAATTGCAATAATTGTAAACACAATGCTATGATATATGCAGCAACTCTGTATCTATTAAGCATTTCACATTTTGTTTGCTGTATGTCTAATGATGTGCTTTATGCTAAAAGTATGCAGTCATGTATGGATTCATGTCCTCTTGTGGAGAATGTTGTACTCCACAAGTACACAAGTTGCTGTAGTAGTTTGTGATGCAATCACTCATCTGTTAGCAGTTAAATTTACATGGCATAAGCACTTACCTTAACTGTTTTTTTGTTTTTTTTGTTTTTTTCATTACAGATTTTTCTTGTCATCCTCCCTGCCATTTAATCTGCTGCTTTTCTGACTCCTCCTCCCTTCCTCTATTTGCTCTCTGTATGCTTTAATCTCAAACACGTACTTCACCTCCTCTGTCTTTATCAGTGATTTTGTTGATTGTTTTGTTGTGGTCTCATTTCCAACTCATCCTTAATCTATTCATCTACTTTCCTTCTCTGTTTTGTCACTGCACTCCTTCTGTGTTTTCTTTTTTTTTTCCAGTAAGGCCAGTGTTTTAGTGAGAACAGCCATTAGACTAATTGTATAAAGCTGTAGATGGAAAGTAATTAATAACACTAAGTAATTTGGCACTCAAGCTCACAAGAAGCTCTTATGTCGAGAGGTTTTCTGCAAGGCAGCAGCAGTGGATTGTACAGCCAAATGTTGTCTGCTTTGTACCACCACAGATGATGCCAACCCAGATTCAAGACCACCATAAGAATGTGTCCCCAGCAAAGCATGGGTTGCGTAAGTAAGGCTGGACACTCACAAAGAGCATTAGCCATGTGTTAATGAGACGCTGACCACCGTCCAAAACTGCGCTCATCTGTGGTGATGTGCCAGCTTTCAATATAAAGGCCTCTCTCAGCCTGTATGACAGGATCTCTGGGTAATGATCTCATTATTTCTCCATGATAACAGAGCACAGAGCTGACATGGACTGGAGAGTGTTTGACAGATATTGATCTTAAATGTTCTCGAATTACAAATTTCCTCTTTACTGATGAAATTTCACAACAGAACTTGTGTAATTAAAACATTTTGAAATATGACTTCAGAAAATGGATGAAACTGTTCTTGTAAATTACTTCAAACTTCAGTTAGCAGAAACTAGCATGAGGAAGAGGTTCATACTGTAAAATCTAGCAAATGTGCTAACTTAATTCTTTTTGTTGACTTTACTTAAAGTGCTTTTGTTTGTTTACCTTACTGATGTATATCTATTAAATCTTACAATTTGTGCTGAAAGTATTAGTTACTCAAATATCCCTAGTTAAAGTTACATGATTTGTTTGAGTGCTGTGCAAGCCATGTGACCTCTGACGTCATCAAGGTTTGGATTGAGAATTTTCTGATCAACGGCCATCTTGTGGAAGACCTCGACTGATAAACAATAAAGCTGGTGAGTATTATATACATATAAGTTTGAGTTTAATGTAAAGGAACTGGATTATATGATATTAAAGTCAAAGTTAACGGATTAATGCATGTGTTTTGTCGAATATAAAGTGTCAATATACATTTTG
>JAFVLL020033003.1:0-11866 GCA_021397915.2 Tor tambroides
GAGCCAGATTTGAGTATCACTGCTGTAATGTAACGCTGCAGCCTTTAAGTGTCACATGATGCTTCAGAAAGGATCCTAATAGGCTGATTTGGTGCTCAAAAAAATAGTTGAGCAGTGCAGTGCAGCAAGATCAGTTCTCAGCGGAAAAGGTGCAATCAGCAACAGAGCTGTGTTACACTGATCTTTTCTCGTGAGTTTTTATGTATTATTGTTCCTGTGTGTGCAGACTCTGCAGATGGGTATCCAGCATTTCTCTGGGCTGTTTGTGCTGTTGTGTGTGGGGGTAGCAGGTGCTTTGCTCACTCTGCTGGGAGAGCACACTTTCTTCAGATTCATCCTGCCTCACCTCCGCCACCAGCAGAGATTCAAATACTGGCTCCACACGAGTCAGGTGAGCACCTGCCTCCATGTGCTACAGCTGACAAACATGGTGAAATAAGCTTCAAAAACAGATCAGTGTATAAAGACTGATAATGCTAAAGTAGTGCCAGTTAACTAAAGGTTTTACCATTTCACTCTTATCTCTTTTAAATCTTATTCAAAATCTTATTCAAGAAGGCATGTTGCTATCATAAACACAGGTGCATCTGCTCCCTCTAGTGATAGGGAGCTGAAAGCACAAGTCAGGTTATATGTGGTAGGCATGTCTTGTATTTGATTATGTATATACTGAATATGACTGTTATTCTGTGTCCTTTTTCTGTTTCTACAGAAAATCCACCGTGCATTAAATATGGGTTGTGACGATGAGAGGAAATCAGAGGTTGAGAGCAGTGACAGATGGTAAGTTAAGATTATTGCGTAATAAACTGACAAATTTCTTAAAAGTGCAATGTAATGTAGTAATTCTCATAATTGAAGTTTAAACTAATGTAATTGTCAAATTACAGCAATTTATTATGGGCCTATTCTGAACCCTATTTATATGTTTAACCCTGTAAAGACATGAAATTATATACACAGTATATAACACACACACACACACACACATACATTTTTTGTTGATTGTTATATTTGATCGTGTTTTACAATATAAACCTTTTTTTTTGTAAAAATCTGAACATATTTCACTGCAAAAAGACATGGGTCAAGCCTGAAGTTGGAGATTTTTAAAATTATACAAAAAATGGAAAAATATACTATAAATGCCTTTTGCTTGCTAAAAAGTAAAAACTATCAATCAGATGACAGAAGGCATGTTATTGATTGTGCAAAATCAATTACATGATCATGTAATTTAGAGGCCTTAGAATTTTGCATATCAACTATGATACAGTAGGCTTTATAGGGTTAATAAGTTGTATGATGATGTACACATAGCCGGTCATATAATAGACTGACACCGGATCACCTCATCACCCTTTATTTTTAGCTAATGACACTGTAATTTATATACTGTGTATAATAAAACAGTACTGAGCTTTCAACTAATGTGTGCAAGTGTTATGTTAAAAAAAAACACCCCTAAGAAAGAAATTATAACACAAAGGACAAAAATCAATATTGGACTCTCCAGTAAAAAGCGAGCTGATTCATTAATGGCATATTGAAGAGGCTCCGTGTTTCCATTGATTTTGAGGTCTGTTTGCAAAGTGCTGTGTCCCTGCATCTTATAAAGCTGATTGCTGCTGTGTTTTCCTCTCAGTCCCACCTTGTGCCTGTCAGAGAACTGTAATCTCCACCGCCTGCCACCCTCCACTTCCTCTCCTCCGCCCTCTGCCTCCTCGACTTTCCCTTCCACTTCTACAACTAAGTGGAACAATCAGAGCGCCAAGGCTGGTCGAGAGGCCAAAGAGCAAAACAAGCGTGTCCACTTCAACTTGGAGACTCTCAACAGCTACCAACTCCAAGCTCCCCCCACTGGGCCAGAAAGGGGCCGACGAGGGTTGGTGGGTAGCCCGCCCACCCAGTTGTGTTCCAATGGCGGTCCTAATCCCAGTCTCAGTTTGGTGCTCTCACCCCCGGCCTGTTCTGGACTCTCAATGCCATGGGAAGAGGAGCTGCGGGAGCTGCATGGGAGGATTGAGGAGTTTCGCGGCCAGCTCAGGGCCGCCCTGGCCAGGCGAGCCGAGCTCCAGCGGACCCTGGTCAGACAACGACTCAGTCAATCCCAAACAAGCTCAGCATCTAATCCCACCACCAACACCAATACCCTGACCAAAGACATCAACAGAGGGAGGTGATGTACGCTGTGTGTCGGGACACTCACAAAGGCAGTGGATATGAGGGGATACGGGACCTTCTCTCAGCTGGGAAGTCATGCCGCGCTGTTTTCCGCCTTCTCCTTTCTCAGTGACTGCTGGAGTGCTGCAGTGATGGATGAAACACTCTGTGATGGAGATTCAGCTTGTAATCCTGCAGTCTGGCTGGCTTCCAGCTCCAGAGAGAAAGCATTTATCTGTGTGTGTGTGTGTGTGTGTGTATGTGTGTGTGCGTTTAAAGCCAGGAAACTGGACAGAGAACAGACACTTAATGCAACCATTCACTGCTGGCCAAGGTGAATATCTGCATCCACAGACGTCCAGCATGAAAATGGCTTCATTTTGTAAATAATTCAATGGGATTACTTAGTGGGATAAGCAACAATGCCTTGGACGGCAGGCCCACGGACCGCCCACAGTCCGCTCAGTGACCGCCTGATGCATATTGCACGCAAAAATACAACTCCATTTCTGATCTGATTGGCAGGTGTTTAGCAACATCTGGGAATAAAGGCACAAAGGTTTTTTTGATAAGTCGTCATGGTCAAGTTAAGGGTTGATACAATGAACACTTTTGAGGAGGAACTAATCACTGGATTTGCCAAAGTTTGCAAGGTTAATAACATCAGGGTTTGGCTCGAAGCACTTAGTAGCAAGTTAACTAGACATCCACAAGCAGAACTATATTCAACCATGTCCATAAAAAAATTTCACACAGAAATTCAGATTTTATAAACATCTTATGCTATTTTGAGGTGTTTTCTATACAACCACTGATGCAAACAGTGAGACATGAATTCAAATTAGAGAATAAATAATTGATATTGTGGCCACAAATTAAGAATTAATTCCCACAAATGATTACATTTTATTTCAATTTGATTCCCTCGTTTTAGTTAAAGTGGCCACGTTGTAATATGTAATGTGTTTGTAATGTGTACAACATAGCTATGATTTACTACAACAAGTGAACAAATAAATCATGGCCACAATATCTTTTTTTTTTCCTCTGCATATAATGTGACATTTTCCAGTCTTTTATCATTATTATTATGATATATTCTATTTCAGATAACTGTGGTCCTAAAAGGGCACATAAAAACAAAACGGACAGTGTTTGGTCGTTTTACACGTCAATCAGGTGGCCTCTTCCTGTTTGAGTGGGCGGTTCCTGGCCAAAATAAGCTGCCATGGACCAAACTTTAAATTTTAAACCATTTCTTGTCTTGCTGTGGTGTACTTTTTCCACACTTATAATGTTTGAATAAATATATCGTTTGCTTGTGTGTGTTTTAACAGTGATAAAAGTATGATTCTGGTTGAGATGTTTGATCCTCAAATGTCACGGGCCTATATATAATCTAAATGTTATAAAGTCTGAAAGAGTTATTGCATTTACAGTTATTAATAAACATTTTCAAATAAACATTTATCAGTAAAGTCAGTTTCACTTTTAGCAGTTGGTTTGCAACAGTTGGTTTGTGAGGACATCTGTTGAAGTCACTCAGTCTGTGCTAGTTATTTTAGTTTGATATAATTTCTGTAAAATGTCACCGTCGCCCTTTATGCTTGATTCAATGCCAAATTCATGAATTCAGTCTTTACTAAACAATGTTAAACTAGGTTAACAGTCTGAAATGTTGGTTGTAGCTGTCAAACTCTTTCACTACTGCAAGATGATGGTGTTCTCGCATTCGTTTTCAGAGCGAACTTCAAAGTAAGTTTTTAGCGCAAACTGTCTGAGGGAGACTGTCAGGGGGCTGAGGAGGAGACTGTCAGACTGATAGACGAGCAGCCAGTTTCCATTGGGACACTGATGAACAATGACCTCATTATGTTGAATTGCTGTGTTTTTTCAGAGAGTGAGCATGCTTGGCTGGGCATTAAGTGTTTGATAAAAAGGTTAGTGTTGGTGTTTGACAGTCTTCACTAGTCTTGGAGCTCAAGTGTGTTTCAGGCTGAATTCTTTGTTTGAATCAATGTAACATAACTCTGATTTGGGAAATAGGCAAAATGATAAATAGTGTCCACCACTCAAAACACTCCAGAATGAGTGGTTAATTATTACCAGGTTTAATTAAAGTTGGTTGAGATCACAAAAAATTAAGTCAAGATAATGAGAAAATTTTGTTACATCAAGATCTTAAGAAAACAACTTGAAATCACAAGAAAACTATTTTGTTACATTGAGATTTTGAGAAAATGACTTTTTATTTTAAAATTATTAAATCATGATCACAAGTAAAAAAAAACAAAAAAAAACTGGGACACTGTACTTTAATACTTTTTAAACAATACTCATAGTCCTCATTTACATCCTTGACAAAAACCTCAATTTAATTTAGCCAATTAAATTCAATTAACTTCAAGTTTATTTGTATAGTTTATTGTTTCAAAGTAGCTTCACAGGAAAACATTGTTTCAGTGTTACAATCAGTAAGTAATTCCTGTCCTATTCCTATTTTGTCTTTGATCTAACAATTGTAGCTCCGCTATGATCACTGCTCATCATTCGTGTGAACCTCATGCTGTAGCCCTTAGCTGTAGTGCCACCCTGCTGCTACAGTTTACACAACAGGACCTGAGCGAGAGCTGCCATATGTCAATGCTTCATACCCCACACAGCCTGACACCGAATGCTTTCTGGAGAAAAATCTGTCCATTATTAATAACAGTAGTTGCTAGCTCAAATCTCAATATACCAATCTTAATAATATTAATAAAAACATTACCTGTCACTTTAAAGTGTTTACTATCAGTGCAACTGTATATGCAAGTGGGTGTGATTAATTATAAGTTATTATAAGTTGTGAATCTATATAAAGAATGTAAAATGTAAACCTGGTGGGGACTGTATAGTTCAGCTGAAGAAAGAAATGAGCAATAGGTTTTCATTATCTTTAATGTGGTATCCAATAGCGAGTAAGGGAATAAAGGATATCTAGTGACAAATTTATAGAACTGAGCTTACATCAGTTTTAATTATGTAACATGTCTGAAAACTAAAACAGAATACAAGTCTAGAAACAGAAAGAATCAAGAGACTCATCCTGAACTTCTACATTCTTTTTTCTCAGAAAACTATATCCATGTGCAATTTGTTCTTCTCTACTCCTCAAAAACAATAGACAAAGAATACAGAGCCTGTAGCACAAAATCCATGATAGATAATGTACAAAAAGCAAGCACCAGTGTAGGTTTAATGAAATATCATGTGCAGTAAAAGAGATGAAGGCTGTGAGGAATAAATTCACAATGAGAAATTCAAATTCTTGTTTTATGTGTTTTGTGAATGGTGCACATGTACAGGGAAATGAAAAGCAATTTTTTTTAAAAAAAGTGGACTTTTAGTAGTGTCCATCAGCATAGTAAAATGCTACATGGCTAACCTGCACTGAGATTGCAAACCAAAACTGAACCATCAGCTGTGAAATACTGTATATAAGACACAGTTAAAGCAGGGGTGTCCAATCCTGTTCCTAGAAGGTCAATGTCCTGCAGAGTTTAGCTTTAACCCTAATTAAACACACCTAAAATTAATCAAGGTCTTCAGGACCTCTATTAAAAACTTTCAGGCCAGTGTCTTGGAGAAGGTCAGAGCTAAACTTTGCAGGACGTTGGCCCTCCAGGAGCAGAGAACATATCTCTAGCTCCAAATGAAAGCAGAAAAAAGTGAAAGGATTTTAGAGCTAAAATTACCCAGATTTTGTTGTTAATTGCTGTTGTTAAATTTCTTGTTGCTCATCAAACGTATAATCCCAGAACAGATATTTGAGGGGGGGCATGAGGGAGAAAAAAATATATATATCATGTAATGGAAATTTTTCATGGATGCTCTTCATGAAACAATATAGATGCCAATAATAAACCATTATTTTGGTATTTAGACAGTCAAATACACAAATAATTGTGTCAAAATGCCCATCTTGACAAATATTCACAAACACAGTCGGTTACGTCTTTAAGTGTTCTCCCAACAGTTGGAAGAAAATTGGATGTCTGCATTAGGTCTTAAAGTGACAGCAGCATATGCCTACTGCTACGGTGCTATCTATGTAGCCTAGTTAATGTTTAGACAAATCATTCACTGCTCTTGACTGAATCACTTTTATAGCTTAATAAGCTTTCGGTAACCTTTGCCTTATCAGATTTGGTGACTGTCCTGTATCTCCGTGGCTGTTCACATCAGAGCATAATACTTTCTAGGACAGGGGTTCTCAACTCTGGCCCTCAAGGTCCACTTTCCTGCAGAGTTTAGTTCCAACCTTGATCAAACTTGGCTGCCAGTAACTTTCTAATTATCCTGAGGTCCTTGATTAGTTTGTTCAAGTGTGTTTGATTAGGGTTAGAGCTAAACTCTAAACTTTCAAATAAGTCTGAAGGACTTGATCAGCTGGATCACTAAATGGTGCATTTAATTAGGGTTAAATCTAAACTCTGCAGGGCTGTGGCCCTCTGGGAACTGAGTTTGACACCCCTGCACTAGAGTCTCTCAGTGTACAGTGTTTTACACCTGTCTGAATACGCCTCTGATTGTACACGTCAACACTGGGTTCTACCATCCAGAGACATGGATTTTTCTTCAGCTGCTACACAGATGACATGCAGCTATTCATCCAGTTCTAGCTGGATGACCCGCAGTGCATGGATCTATGCTTACTTGGCAGACGTCTCACAGCCTGAGTGAAAGAACATCACCTTCAACTCAACCTAGCAGAGACAGAACTTGTCATCTTCTCAGCTAGCCCAGTGATTCAACATCACCCAAAACAGACATAAAGGTCATACGAAAGTATGCTGTGAACACTTCTGCACATGACCAACAACTGCACTTATGCTTAAAACCATTCAAAAACTACTATTTTATGTGTATTTTACGTGTTACTTCACTCACCAGAGAAGTTTTTGTTGTAGACTTAGTATAGAGGAAGTTATATTGATGTGTTTGATTGATTGATTGATTGATTGATTGAGTCAGTGAAGTGATAAGTACCCTGTAAAGACATAAATTACAGTACCATTGTTAATGCAAACATTCAGCATAATGGCATACAATTTAGCCTTGTATAATTGCGACTCTTATTTTCCTGTTTCCCATTTCCTCGTTATGTCAGAAGTCCACTTCTTTGACTGATTCCAAAATAATGTTGCCGGTCACATTATTTATTTAAAAACATTTGTTTGACTTTCATCAAAAATGACAGAGCAACTTTGGGCGAAAAAAAATATGAACGTATTACAATATTGCAAATTATGGTAGCCTAATGGATGCAGCACATTGCATTTGGTTTGCAGTTTTACAACTTATCTCCTCTGCTGTTAGAAGCAATGTATGAAAACATAATGGAATGTTTGTTTTGGTTTCTCAATCACATTGACTGAATTGTTGCCTCCAGAAAACAATTTAAATATAATTGCATCACTTCTGCATTTGTCAAAAGAAAGAAATCCAAGGTTCCCAAAGGATTCAGCGCGGGACTCACAGATGTCATGGCAAACTTCTGCCACAAGGGGTCTCCAGTTCTCTTTTGCAGGACTGAGACTAAAAACATTCAAGGTTTTGCCTAAATATGAACTTGTGAATGAAACGCCATTCCTTTCTTGTTTTTAGTAGCATATTTCCCTTACCAATCACAGAAATGAAGATTCAGAGGAAAAAAAATCACACTACTGTATCAAGGCCCGTTCACACCAAGAACGATAACTAAAGGTCATTATGACGATAAATAAGCCTATATTAGCCTCCTCACCAGCAGAAGATAATTTTCTGTTTATTATAAGCTCACGCTTATGTTTAATGCTGCAGCTCTTCAAACTCAGGTAGATACTTATTGGCTTTCAAATGTTGTTGTTTTTTTTTGTCATTCATCAGCTGGAGAAAAAGACGTTCTGAAAATGACTCCAACCATACCGTTCCTCTGTATGTGTGTGTGTGTGCGTGTGTGTGTGTGTGTGGACGTCTCTATTCTCGAATTAGAATTATTATTAAAACTTTATTGTTATTGTTACAGTTATCATCCTTGGTGTGAACAGGCCTTGGTAATAAAATGGCACTATAATATTCCACAGATCTGTGCAAGTGATTCCAGAGATGCAGTAGGTCTATTTTCACTCCTTTTTATTTCGTCTACCTCAACTCAAATCCCTCCATAATCTTATCAGCAATGGTGCCACTATGCATCCGCCAAAACAGGACACACAGCCAGAGAGCCGGATGCTCATGGAAAGAATTGAAATGCCAGTGGACTTATACCTTGATATATGAGCTGGTCCCTCACCACACATTTTACAGCAGTTCTTATTTATTTCAAGTACATGGTCATATGAGATGTGATTTGAAGTGAGAGCTGGGCAAAAATCAATCATGATACAATCAAGCAGTGCTAGTCCATAAAATGAACCTGGGAGACCAGAGCAGCATATCTGGACACAATAATTAGGTCAGTTGTCAGAATACAAACCGATCCCAAAAGCATTCGACTGAAATGAATCCAAAAAGTTTTTGTTTTTTTTTAAGAGAGAAGCTCTTGAATACTGTGACTTGGAGAAGCTGCAAGGTCTTGGAGCACCTCATCCTCCATTTTGAGTCTTTAATGAGTCTGTATGAAATTGATGAGAGCGTGAAACATGTTGTGAAGGCAGTCGAGCCACATAGAGTGTGCGACTAATTGGCCAGAGAGGATGTGAGGAGTGAGGCTGAATGGCTGACTGATGATTTTATTAATTCTCTGCAGCTGGGCCCAGTCCTGATGTGTAGGAGGACTGCCCAAGAGGCCTCACACAGTCTCCTGGGAAACTAACGGTAAGCGCATTGCTGAGATGAGACCCCCTATTCTTCTAGTGTGGGAGAGGGGGGAAATAGGGGGAGGAGCTGATTTTATTTTTCCCCCTTGCTTCAGTTCTCTGGTATGGCACATTTGGTGCGATGGAGCAGAGATTTTGCAGTAGAGTTTTGCGTTTGTTTTTGCATTTAGTGTCCTGTTTCTTGTCAGATAATGAGAATTTAAGTTATTCTTATATTATTATTTACAAATGCAAATGTATCTTGTAAACAAATTTATCAATGTAAACAAAAATGACTTGTTTTTTATTTTTATATTTATTTTATATGTTTTTGTGAGATAGAAATTATTGTAATAAGGTCTCATTATTAAGCTGAAATCCTTTAATCCCGTTTTTGCCATGAATAGTTAGTTGGTTACTATTAAAAGAAAAATATATATATATATATATATATATATTATTAATATTTGAATTCAAATGTTTTGTCTGCCAGTGTGGTGTAGAGAACATGTATGACATCACAAGAAACCCATAAAAGAGAGAATCCCTTTAGACCGTCATGACTGTCATTACATTTTTAAAAAAATATTACATTTTTTGATTATTTTATGAAAAGGCGTTTTGTTCAGATCAAATTGAGTAACTCCACGAAAATGCCATGGTGTTCATTAATAAAAAATAAATGATATTTGTAACAATATTGTTTACCTTGAACATGTTTGAATGTTTTTGAAATTAATAAGACTGCAGTTAATAAATTAATAACTAATGAATATTGTTTTTCTGAAAACAGTAAAAAAAAAAAGTTTTCAAGAAACATTCCTTATTCATGTATTTAAAAAAAAAAAAAAAATTTTAAACACTTCCACTGTTGATCATATTAAACATCCTTCGTTGTGACCCTGGACCACAAAACCAGTCATAAGGTTCAATTTTTTTTCAATTGAGGTTTATACATCATCTGAAAGCTGAATAAATAAGCTTTTAGCAAGACATGAAACCATTGATGTTTGTTAAGATATAGGACAATATTTGGCCGAGATACAACTATTTGAGAATCTGGAATCTGAGGGTGCAAAGAAATCAAAATATTGAGAAAATCGCATTTAAAGTTGTCCAAATGAAGTTCTTAGCAATGCATATTACTAATCAAAAATTACGTTTTGATATATTTACGGTAGAGAATTTACAAAATATCTTCATGAAACATGATCTTTACTAAATATCCCAAAGGATTTTTGGCATAAAAGAAAAATTGATCATTTTGACCCATACAATGTATTGTTGGCTATTGCTGCAAACATACCTGTGGTACTTATGTGGTCCAGGTTCACATTTGTCAAAACAAAAAAACAAATTTTCTGGCATTTATTACTAAAACTAAGCACCTGAAAACTGCATCTGAAACAAAAAGCATTTACATATAGGACAACTATATTCATTAAATATATATAAGATCTTGCATTTTGCCATTTTTATAATACGGGGATATGAGTATGTCCAGTCATGTTTTAATTCTGTATGCTCTAGCATCCTAATAGGGGGAGACCGGGTATGGTTGTAACACTTTTTGTTTCAACATCTGTAACTCGCTGAATATTTGAGCTAGAGTGCTCAAAATTTTATACAAAGCACCCACATTTGTTCACTACAAAAGGCACCAATTCAAGCCTCTGCAAGAATATCACAGCCCTTAAAACTTGATGTTAAATACATGGAGTGCCTCTGTTACAATCTACGCCACTACCGGGGTAGGCTGTAACACATGCTGGGGTAAGTTGTAACAGTTAGACAAAAGAAGCAAAAACAGCAGCCACCTCATAAAGTTTGCTTCAGAATCAGGTTTACTGAAACAATCTAAAAGAACAAGACAAAACAATGTTGCACTTTCTACGAATGACCACATCTCCAATGCACTTTCTGTTCGATGCAGGAGTGTGTGTGTGTGTGTAAATTAGACTACTAGAACAAACCTGTTTAACAGTATTTATGCTTACTGAACATTCAACTCCAGTGTACTGAGTTAAAGAACATGTAGATCTAACAAAAAAAACTGTGTAAATATGTGTGTGATATTGTGTCTATGTAGGAATTTTCTCAATCAGATTCACAATGGTGTCAAACCAATGTTTTTAACCTTAGAGTGCAGGCTTGGTGGATCCAGAAACTGCATAGGGCACATTTTACCCACACTTCCTTTGGCTTTGAGCTGCCAAAAATGCTCCATATAGACAATATTAGAGTTCTCAGTTCTATGTAAGGGAATGCTAAATTGTGTTACAACTTACCCCACCCCTGTCATCCAATGTTTAGTTAGCTGTATTAGCATAGCGGTTTGAAATTAACAGTTTAAAAATGCATCACATTTTGCCTGAGAATCTACAATGTATTCTAATGGAAGTTATATGATTTAATCTGCAACGGTTTAAGTACTAAGCAAAATATAGTTTTGGTATATAAAAAAAATCGTATTCTTACACCAAAATCTGTTTTTTCTTTATAAAATCTGCATATATCTATTTACAGCCTTGACAACCATTCATATAAGACCGGGGAGGAAGTGGGTAAATAATAAAATTATTATTGGACTCCTAGCTTATCCCTGATAGGTGGAAATGGTGCTGTTACAACTCTCCCCATGTTACAACCATACCCGGTGTAGGAATTAGAATTTGAGTTTATCTTTAAAGGACTGTGGAAGGGATCACTCGCCCTGGTGGGCTGGTCAGAACCCAGAAACTCAGTCAACAACAGTTCTTTTCTTTGATGACTTTACTGTGCCATGGGGCATGTAATAGGTGTGGTCTGTACAGAGATAACAAATACAATAAAGTAAATAATACAGACTTCAAATCCAATAATTTGCCAATTCAATAACGAAT